>JABUQX010095197.1:22500-50732 GCA_015478945.1 Trachelipus rathkii
TGAAAAGAATTAACGAGAAAATGATTGGGTCTGTAAATCACGAAAATAAAAAGTAAAAATTTTGCTTTGCTTTGAAATGTTTTGACTTTTGAATTATCTAGTTAAGTAACAACTTATATATAATATATATTTATAATATATAATATATATATGTATATTAAAATATATATATATATATATATATATATATATATATATATATATATATATATATATATATTATGACTCCTCTGCTGGCAGATCCAATTTAAAGGTCAACATGCCCCGGCAGAAATGGGTTTGAAAGTATGCCAGTCAAAGATAGTTTGTAAAATGGATAAATTATGTGTGTAACAGAATTTACCTTATTAGTGCATGTCTTCCTTCGGCACGTATGCACACCTAAAAATACCACCCAAGAAAGAGCGTGACGTCACCATGGCCCAAAAATACCCCCAGAACCTACGTGATATACCAAAAATACCCCCTACGTACGTAGGGAGGGAAAATACCCTCCTGGAGGGTAAAAACCACCTTACCCTTGAGTGGTATCCCTTTCTAATATATTTATATTTATATTTATATTTATATTTATATTTATATTTATATTTATATTTATATTTATATTTAAATTATATTGATATTGATATTGAATTGATATTGTATTGAATATTGATATTTAATAATTTATTACCTTTTCGTTAATAATAATAATAATAATAATAATAATAATAATAATAATAATAATAATAATAATAATAATAATAATAATAATAATAATAATAATAATAATAATAATAATAATAATAATAATAATAAAAAATAAAAATAAAAATAAAAATAAAAAAATTAATAATAATAATAATAATCATAATAATAATAATAATAATAATAATAATAATAAATAAAATAATAATAATAATAATAATAATAAAAATTAATAATTAATATATTAATAATACTATTACTTAAGATAATATTTTTACTAATAATAATAATTAATAATAATAATAATAATAATAATAATAATAATAATTAATAATAATAAATAATAATAATAATAATAATAATAATAATAATAATAATAATAATATTTAAGATAATATTATTACTGCTACTACAAATAATAATAATAATAATAATAATAATAATAATAATAATAATAATAATAATAATAATAATAATAATAATAATAATAATAATAATAATAATAATAATAATAATAATAATAATAATAAAATTAGATTAAAACAAATCTAAAATATTCAGTCTCCTGTCGTACATGTAGATTCATCTGGCCGAAGGTAGAGAATGATTTTACTGGGAAATAAAAGCTCAATAGAAATCAGTTTACTGACATGGTGAAGCATAAATATTCTGAATGGTAATATTCTAAGTCAGATTTGACATTTTATAGGATGGCAATTAGTTTTGTGGTGTTGATACAATAAATATCACTTATTCTTGCCTAAAATAGTAATATGTGCAAAATGTTGTAAATAATAAACATATACTCAAAGTAATCTATGGATCACCTAACAAATAATTTACTTCATTTATTCACTATCAAAAATATGTCTGTATACCACCTAACATATACCTTAGAAGATGTGCTTACCATCAAACACACACTTTATATGATCTATGACAAACTTTATCTGGTCCATTCTCAACCAAACCTACACTCTACAGGGTTTTCTCCCCACAAAGAACACTCTTCATAATATTACATTTTTTATATGATCTACTATGTACGCATCACCACACATACATTGTTTATTATTTGACAAAGAAATAAAAGCATATTACACATGATTGGATGAAAATAACTACAAGATATGTGCCTGATTTTTTTTAGAGATATTTTCCATAGATAGGAGCCAATCTAATTTATCTTTTCTATAAATCTAGATTAACTATATTATACACGGTAGATAAGAAGATTAGACATCCATATAAAGATTAATTGACAAGAAATTAGATTCAGCAGTAAAATATATATGAATAATTATTTGGTTTATATTAGTAATTTCAGATACATATAGGCAGAGAGAGAGAGAGAGAGAGAGAGAAGAGGGAGGAGGAGAAGAGAGAGAGGAGAGAAAGAGAGAGAGAGAGAGAGAGAGAGAGAGAGAGAGAGAGAGAGAGAGAGAGAATGCACTTTGTTTTTTAATCATGAAAAGAAATAACGAGAAAATGATTGGGTGAGTAAATCACGAACATAAAAAAAGTAAAAATTTTGCTTTGGTTTGAAATGTTTCAACTTTTGAATTATCTAGTTAAGTAACAAACTTTTAAAATATATAGGCTTTTATCATATACTATATACTATATATATATATATATATATATACTACTATATATATATATATATAATATATTATTTATATATATATATATATATATTAGCTAATATATAAATAATATATATATATATATATATATAATATATATATATATATAATATAATCATATATATATATTATATATAATATATTATATTAATATATATATATTATATATAATATATATATATATATAATATATATATATATATATATTATATATAATTATATATATATATATATACTATATATAGTAATGTATATTATGAGTTCCTGAGGCAGATCCAATTTAAAGGTCAACATGCCAACGGAGAAATGAATTTGAAAGTAAAATTGCCCCCCAGTTTTTCCCCCCCCCCCCCCCAAAGGTAGTTTGTAAAATGGATAAATTTTGAGTGTAACAAAATTTACCTTATATGCATGTAAGATGAGCGTAGCAATTAAGTCTGTGGTCAGAGAGTTGGATAAAGAAGAGTACGAGACTGTGTAGAAAGGTGTAACTCGTCAGGAGCCTTCTCAACTGAGGGAGGTTTTGGAAATTGAAAGGTTCAGAAGAAAAGTGTCGTTTAAGTGTGAGTCGGTAACTTATTTCTTGTGAGTAGCTCTAACAACCTCCTTTTTCATGCAAATTTTATTTTTGGTGGAAGAATAAAATAATATATATATATATATATATATATATATATATATATATATATATATATTATATATATATATATATATATATATATATATATATATATATATATATATATATTATATATAATATATATATAGATATATCTATATATTTTATATTATATATATATATTTATATCTATATATATATTATATAATATATATATATATATATATATATATATATACAATATTATATATATATATATATATATATATATATATATATTTATATATATATCAATATATATATATTTATAATATATATATATATTATATATATATATATATATATATATATATATATATATATATATATATATATATATATATATATATAAGGTGTTTCAAAAGTGCAAGATTAGACTTGGTGGTGGTAAGGATGAGGTCGTTTACAAGTGCTCTATATGTATTTGGTCAATTTCTGATGGTTCAAAAGTTCCTTTCAATTTTAGTTTTTTACTTTGAAATCGAAAGTTCGTCCATCCATGATTATATAAATATTAATAGAAAATTACTAATCTAAATCTTTTTCCTTGTAAGTAAGAAGCTGAGTCGTGCCTTTGTAGTTAGAGCATTTTCAGGGACTCTCTTACACTCCAACATGGAAAAAACATGGCATATTGGAAGAGTGTGTATGCCAAAAAAAATGAGTGGTTAAATTTAAATGACGCTAACCTCCAAATATTTTACGATATAAATTTGACAACTTAGCAGAATAATTTGCCCATATTGCCCGGATTGTAAAATGATATAATACAAAAGGTTATGGGGAACAGTTTTCTTTTTAATGAACCTTTATGACAAGTCGTATTACTGAAAAAATGCGTATTAAAAAATTCGAGAGTTAAGTTAGTTAACGTAGCATAAATACTCGTACGTACTCGTAGCATTTTTCTCTCAACCCATTACCATGCCCCTCATTCTGGCCTATGTGATTTTGCATTGTAATTTTGACAACCTACACTTGTCATTGTGATTTCCGCACTGTTTGTGATTTGAACTGTGTTTGACATGGAAGCAGATAATGTCTTATTCTCTTCGTGAGTATTCTGAAATTGAATGGTCGGGCTGCTGCAAGAGAGTATCAGGCAGCATACCCCGATCGATCAAGAACGCTATCCTAACTGCAGAGTGCTTAAAAATGAACATCGGTGGTACATGAAAGGCGAAATCTCTGGCAATACACGAAGAGATGGAATACTTAGACTTGAAATGGAAGACGATGAAATTATTGACATCGTCACAGGAAACCCATCAGCAAGTTTTCTTCGTATGTCAAGACGTTGGGATTTCCAAAGTCCACGTTACATAGTATTTTAAAAAAAAAACTCAAATGTATCCTTACCAAGTTCAACGTATGCAGGCACTTTTATCTGCGAAATATGACAAAAGGTTGCAATTTTGGGAAATGACACGTCGCATCAAGGAAGACCCTCAATTTCGAAGAGTGATGAAACGATCATTTAAAAGAAAGTGTGACTTAATATGAACAAATTAAACTATTAATTAACACTTTGGTGTAACAATAAATGGTAGTAGGGCTCACGTACATCTTCTTATGTGCTATAACAAAGAAATTTAAAGTTGTGAAAATTATTATTCATATTAGATCAGTTTCATGTAATAATTTGGATTCCTAGGTAATTTAGGTAGGTGTTTGTGAAATTTACTTTGTAGAACTATAATAAATTTATATTCTGGTGTAATAATAAAGCTTAGTCGAGCTTACCTACATTGTCATGTGCTATAACCAAGAAATCTAAAGTTGTAAAAATAAGTATTCAAATTAGAGCAGTTTCATGTAATAATATGGAATCAAAGGTAATTTAGGCAAGTGTTTGAGATATCTAGTTTGTAGAGCTCTAAAATATTTACATTCTGTTATAATAATGAATTGTAATAAGGCTTAGGTATACATCGTTAAATGAAATATAACAGAGAAATCTAAAATTGTAAAAAATATTATTCATATTAGATCAGCTTCATGTAATAATTTGGACTCCTAGATAATTTAGACAGGAGATAATGGTATCTACTTTGCAGATCTCTAAGAAATTTACATTCTGGTGTAATAATAAGGAGTAGTTGAGCTAAGGTACATTGTTATATGCCTTATAACAAAGAAATCTAAAGCTTTAAAAATTAGTATTCATATTACATGTAATAATTTAGTAATAGTTTCATGTAATAATTTAGACTCCTAGGTAATTTAGGGAAGTTTTTTTGTAGAACTAAAAAAAATATTTATATTTTGGTATAGCAATGGAGCGTAATCCTGCTTAAGTACATCGTTATATGAGACATAACAAAGAAATCTAAAGTTGTAAAAATTAGTATTCATATTAGATCCATTTCATGAAATAATTTGGATTTCTAGGTAATTTAGGCAGGTCTTTGAGAAATCTACTTTGTAGAATTCTAAAATATTTAGCCTACATTCTGGTCTAATAATAAAGTGTAATCGTGCTTAGGTGCGTTGTTAAATGTGTTATAGCAAAGAAACCTAAAGTTTTGAAAATTAGTATTCTTTCTTGGATTTCTAGGTTATTTAAGCAAGTGTTTGAGACATCTCCTTTGCAGAACTCGAAAAATTTACATTTTTTGTAATAATAAAGCGTAGCCGATCTAAGGTACATTGTTTAATGTGTTATAGCAAAGATATCTAAAGATGTAAAAAATTGTATTCATATTAGATGAGTTTCATTTAAAAAATTAGACTCCTAGGTAATTTAGGCAAGTGTTTGAGAAATCTATTTTGTAGAACTATAACAAATTTACATTTTGGTGTAATAATGAAAGGTAGTCGAGCCTAGGTACATTGTTATGTGTTATAACAAAGAAATCTAAAGTTGTAAAAATTAGTATTCATATTCGATCAGTTTGATGTAATAATTTGGACTCCCAGTTATTTTAGGCAAGAGTTTGGGGTATATCCTTTGTAGAACTTTAAAATACTTATATCTCGGTATAATAATGTAGCGGAATCCGGCTTAGGTACATCGTTATATGAGATAAAACAAGGAAATCTAATAATGTAAAAAGAATTATTTATATTAGATCAGTTGCATGTAATAATTTGACTCTAAGTTAATTTAGGCAAGTTTTTGAGGTATCTACTTTGAAGAACTTTAAAAACATTTACATTCTGATGTAACAATAAAGCGTAGTGGGGTTTAACTTCATCGTTATATGTGTTATAGCAAAGAAATCTTCAGTGGTAAAAATTAGTATTCCTATTAGATCAGTTATCGGCAATAGTTTGGACTTCTAAGAAATTTAAGCAAGTGTTTGAAACGGCTCCTTTGCAGAGCTCTAAAATTTCCACATTTATGTGTAATAATAGAGCGTAGTCGATCTTAGGTACATTGTTTTATGTGGTATAACAAAGATATCTAAAGCAGTAAAAAGTTTTATTCATAGTAGATCAGTTTCATGAAGAAATTTGATTTGCTAGGTAATTTATTCAGCAGTTTTAGGTATTTCCTTTGTAAAACTCTAAGAATTTACCTTCTCGTGTAACAAAAAAGCGTGGTCAAGATTATGTACATCTTTCTATGTGATACATCAAAGAAATCTAAAGTTGTAAATATTAGAATTCATTTTAGATTATTTTCCTGTAATAATTTGGACAATTAGATAATTTATGAAGGTGTTTGGGGTATGTTCCTTGTAGAACTCTAAAATATTTACATTCTGGGGCAATAATAAAGCGTAGTCTAGCTTAAGTACGTTGATACATGCGTTTTAACAAAGATATCTAAAAGTGTAAAAATATGTATTAATTTTAAATCAGTTTCAATCTCAGGTACATTGTTATACGTGTTATAACAAAGAAATATAAAGTTGTACAAATTAGAATTCATATTAGATCAGTTTCATGCAATAATTTGAACTTTTAGGTAATTCAGGTATTTGAGATGCCTTCTTTGTGGAACTCTTAAAAATTTACATTCTGGTCTCATAATAAAGAGTAGTCTAGCTTAGGTACATTGGTATATGTGTAATAACAAAGAAATCTAAAGTTGAAAAATTTATATTCATATTAGAACAGTTTCATGTAAAAATATCGACTCCTAGGTGATTTATGGTATATCCTTTGTAGAACTCTAAAAAATTTACATTTCGTTGTAACAACACGTTGCTTACGTACATCGTTATATGAGTTATAACAAAAAAATCTAAATTTGTAATTCATTTTTGATCTGTTTCATGTAATAATTTGGACTAATAGTTAATTTAGTCAGGTTTTTGAGAAAACTCCTTTGCAAAACTTTAAAAATTTTACATTCTGGAATAATAATAAAGCGAAGCTGAGCATAGGTGTACATTGTTATATGTGTTATAACAAAGAAATCTAAAGTTGTTAAAATTTTCTTCATATTAGATTAGTTGCATGTAATAATTTGGATTCCCAAGTAATAGAGGCAGGTATTTGATGTATTTCCTTTATAGAACTTTAAAAAATTTAAATATTGGTGTAATAATAAGGCCTAGTCGAGCTTAGATACCTTTTTGCATGTGTTATAACAAAGAAATCTAGAGTTTTAACAAATTCTGTTCATATTAGATCAGTTTCATGTAATAATTTGGACTCCTAGGGAATTTAAGCAGAAGTTTGATGTATCTACTTTGTACAACTCTAAAAAAAATTACACTCTTGATGTAAAAATAAAGCTTACTCAAGCTTATGTACATTGCTATATGTGTTAAAACAAAGAAATCTAAATTTGTAAGAATCATTATTCATATTAGATCAGTTTCACGTAATAAGTTGGACCCATAGGTAATTTAGGCAGGTGTTTGAAGTATCTTCTTCGTAGAGCTCTAAAAAAATTACATTCTTGTTTAATAATAAAGGGTAGTGTGGCTTTCGTACATCGTTACATGTGTAATAACAATAAATTTTAACGTTTTAAAAACTAGTAGTAATACTATAATAATAATATCGATAATAATAATATTATATTAAGTTTGAATCATAGGTAATTTAGGCAGGTGTTTGAGGCATCTCCTTTGTACATACAACTCTAAAAAATTTACATTCTGGTGTAACAATAAAGAGTAGTCTGGCTTACGTACATCGGTATATAAGTAATAACAAAGACATCTAAAGTTTTAAAAATTAGTATTAATATTATATCAGCTTCATGTAATAAGTTGAATTCACAGGTAATTTAGGCTGGTGTTTGAGGTATCTCCATTGTAAAACTCTAAACAATTTAAATACTGGTGTAACAATAAAGCGTCGCCAGGGTTACGTACATCATAATATATGTTATAACTGAGAGGTCTAAAGTTGTAAAATTTAGTATCCATAATTCCATATTAGATCAGTTTCATGTAATAATTAGGCCTCCTAGTTAATTTAGTTAGGTGCTTGAGGTACTTGCAGTAGTATAACTCTAAAACATTTACATTCTGTTGCATTAATAAAGGGTAGTCGGGCATCGTTTATGTGTTATAACAAAGAAATCTAAAGTTTTAAAAATTTGTATTCATATTAGATCAGCTTCTTGTAATAATTTGGACTCATAGGTAATTTATGCAAGTATTTGAGGTAGCACTTCTATAGAACTTTAAATAATTTACATTTTGGTGTAACAATAAAGTGTAGTCGGGCTTATGTACATCGTTGTATGTGTTATAACAAAGAAATCAAAAGTCGTACAAATTATTATTCATATTAGATCAATTTCATGCAATACGTTGGACTCATAGGTAATTTAGTCAGGTGTTTGAGGTATCTCCCTTGTTAAACTCTAAAATATTTACATTCTGGTGTAACAATAGAGTGTAGTCAGGCTTAGGTACATCGTTATATGTGTTATATCAAAGAAATTTAAAGTTGTAAAATTTAGTATTCATATCAGATCAGTTTCATGTAATAATTTGAACTCCTTGGTAATTAGGCAAGAGTTTGAGGTATCTCGTTTTGTAAAACTCTAAAATATTTACATTCTGGTATGATAATAAAGCGTTGTCGGGGTTACATTTACCGTTATATGTGTTTCAACAAAGAAATATAAAGTTGTAAAAATCGGCATTCATATTAGATCAGTTTCATGTATTAATTTGGATTTCTACCTAATTTGGGCATGTGTTTAAAGTATCTATTTGTAGAACTGTAATAAATTTACATTCCCGTTTAATAATGAAGCGTTGTCGTGGCTAGGTACATTGTTGTATGTGTTATTACAAAGAAATATAAAGTTGTAGAAATAAGTAATGAGATTAAATAGGTTTTATGTAATAATTTGGACTCCTAGGTAATTTAGACATGTGTTTGAGGTTGACTCTTTGTAGAGCTCTAGAAAATTTACTCTCTGATGTTACAATAAAGCGTAGTGGTGCTTACGTACACCGTTATATTTTTAATAACAAGAAATCTAAAGCTGTAAAAATTAGTATTCATATTATATCAATTTCACGTAATAATTTGGACTCCTAGGTAATTTATTTGCTAGTGATTAAGACATAGAGGTTATTGAGGTATCTCCTTTATTAGATACTCTCAATAGAAATTTTACAGTTCTTATGTAATACAATAGCGTAATGCGAGCTTAGGTACTAGTCAATATGTGTTATGAACTATAGAAGATTTTAAAGTTGTAGAAAGTAGTAACTCATATTGAGATTGCAAGATTCTGTAATAATTTGGCATTTTAATAAATACATTTTAGGGCAGGTGTTTTTAGTATCTACTCTGCAGATCTCTAGAAAATTTACATTCTGGTGTAATAATAAATCATGGTCGGGCTTAGATACATTGTTATATGTTAGCTATTAGGAAATAAATCTAAATTTGTAAAATTAGTATTCATTATTTGGATTAATATTTTGCAATAAATTTGGAGCTCATTAGGTAATTTAGGGCAGGTGTTTAAGGTATCTATTTTGGGGAAATCTAAAAAATTGTACATTATGGTATACAATGAAAGCGTAGTCGAGATTAGATACATCGTTATAGAAAGTCTAGAAAAAGAAACCCTTAAAGCTATGGAAAAAAAATTATGATTCATATTAGATCAGCTTTATGTAATAATTCGAGACTATAGCGTTATCTAGGCAGGTGTTTGAGGTATCTACTTTGTAAGAACTCTAAAAAATTTACACTCTGGTGTAATAACAAAACGTTGTCAAGCTTGTAGCATTGGTATATGTGTAATAAAAGAATAGAATCTAAACGCGTTTTGATAATTAATATAGATTGATTTATTCTAGTATTAGCAGTCTCACCGATAATTCAATGTAATATTATATTATCTCAATGAAGAATCCTCACGCTTCGAGGTCAATACCTTTATATGAGGTTATTGCAGTCTTACATGAGACTGGTAAGACATTGGGGATAGTTCAGGTAACCCGCCTTTGTAGGACCGCCTAAAACAAGTACAACTTTTTTGGTGTAATACCCAAATATTTAATTCACGGTAGGTTGACCGAACCTATTTACATTTAGGATGTGATTAAGTAACACGTTTGAGAGTAATTTATAATATCATATATGTAGTTTTAAAATATATGGAAAATGAAAAAGAGAAAAGAAATACATTAAACAAGTAATATAGATTAAATATAATAATTAACTAAAATATTCTATTATGGTAGTATTTATGAGGTACTTCCGGTTCTACGTTACAAATTATATGTTTGTGACACTTCTGGTTATATAATTTTAAGAGTTCAGGTGTTTGTTGTTACTTATTACATAATTTGTCTCACGGCAATAGTTTAGCGCAAGTCTATCATCTCGATCAGGTAAAACACACACCGTGTGTGATTGGAATAATAAATTCAGATAACCTCTCGGGCATATGAACAGACCAGAATACCACCCGGCTCAGGGATCACATACCCTAAAATAACTCAAGTTGAACTCCTAGGTAGATGCTCACAGACCTAATCTTTGCGAAAAGGAACGTACCACGTACAAAACCACACATTTCCCTCGAGCATATCCCAATAGACCGTCCGAATCCGCATATCAAATAGATGATAAATCGTCATTGGAGATGGTATTAAATAACACGCAATAGTACAGTTACCATTGCACGCAAAGTTGAGATATCACTTCGTCATAATATCTAATTAGAAACAATCATCGATTAAGAAAGTCCAACAACATTTAACAAACAACTCATCAATCACATAATTTAAAATAATATTGTATGTTCTTATATATTATAAATTTTAGTATCTCCTTATGTTTTATATGGTCTTAGGTACCTATATTCCCATCGAGAAAATCTTTACCAGGCATTATAATTTCAGCAATTGTAGTTAGATCTCCTCTATATAACCAGGAAGGACTTTGATTTCACGATGAGTTGGTGTAATTATGAGATGTGTCACTTTCTAGAGCTAATATATTAATACACATAGTGGAGATTATCATTAAGGAATTAATTTACGAATAGTATATTGCAGTAGCAATTTGTAGTACATTATTTAATTAAGCAAGAAATGTTATCATGAATAAGATCTCTTAAATATACGTGCAAATACATCTAATAGTAAACAACTAGTAAATATCATAGTTAATTAACATATTCGTATATGTTTCAAAGAATTAAATACAGGAACCATTTCATCTTAAAGAGATAAAATTGGTAAAGATGAATATTTCATAATTATTTTTCTTTATTAAATAATTTATTTTCAAACTTTAAATTAAATTAAATTTCAATTCATAAAATTAATCTTAAAAAAATTTTATTACTTTAATTCATATTAATATTAATACAATATATAAATAAAGTGTGGTTGACTTATTTAAGTTATACATATACAAAAAAAATAAATCGTTTATAAATATAAAATGAATTATATATAATTATTAATATAAGTAATTATTAAAAAATATAATAACATATTATACAACGAATTACACACAAGTCGAATATTACTTCCATAATATTGATCTGAACTAACCATCTTAATTCCAAATATATCTGAAACTTTAATTCATATAACTTGAATTTTAGACAATTTTGCACTTCAATTAGTTTTAGTTATAATAACATCTTTAGACCGGAGCTCAATATCGAAAGGTAAGCGTAACTTCGGCTTATTATAATTACTTATAAATTTGTAGACGCTCATAATATAATATTATATTCATCACTTGATGTAATAATTATAAAATAATATAAAATAGTAGTCGAGGCATAGGAAATTGTTATTATATAAAGTGTCGAACAAGATACATATAGGTAAAATATCTAATCTTTTAAATTGATCATATAAATTGTTATTCCCTTTATTTAGTTAAAGGTTTATGATAATAGAATATAGATTATAGAATACAGATTATATTTATTAATATTATTTAGTATAAATATGCTAAGTGTTTGAGCCCTTAATACTATATATTATCTTCCATTTTGTAGATGAAATATTATTAAAATTAATTTAACCACTCAAGGTGTGAAATAATAAAAATATTGGCGTAAATACTTGAAGGAGTTTGGAATAAATTGCTATTTTTAATGATATGTGTTATATAATAATTATAAAATTTAATAATTTATATTATATAAGCAAATAAATCTAAAGTTTGTTATAAATTGTTATTTTCAAATATTAAGATCAGACTAGTTTCATATAGTTAATAAAAATGACTTGCAACTACATTGATGAATTTACGTATATTAATTAGGTACAAGTAGTGTTTTGAGGCTACTCAATTATTAATAAATAAATAAAATCCTATTTAGTAGAATATCCTTATAAGAAAAATTTATCACATCTTTGACTTATCAATCTTAATTTAATATAAACAAAGTAATATGCATTATAAATAGATATAAAAAAAATTCAACATATAGTAATAATATAATACATATTAGTAAATAGTTGGAAGGATATTAAATTAGAAATCTTATTAACTCCAAAAAGGTTGTAAATAGAAAATTTTAGGTCGATTCATCATAATTACCAAAAGGTAACAATAAAAATTAAAATCAGTTAAACAAACTTGCTAGTAAACATAGGAGACACTCAACACTATTGGTAATTTGAGCCGCTAAATAAATTATAAAATTAGTCAAACAAAATTAAACAAAAATAAGCTCGATAAGATGTAAATTAATTACAATTAATTTATAATTTATATTTATGTAGTAATCACATTAATTAAATCGTGTTGTCATCAGCTACCCAATTAAAGCTTGATGTGTAATGACAATTCATTCATTTAGCAGATGCGCTCACCACCTATCTCGCCACGTTGTTTTACACTCCACTCTATTATCTTATGGAACATCGGACTATACATAACATACACAATTAATGTCTTAAGTGCATAAATTTCATAATGGATAAAAGATATCAATATTTAGAAATTCAGGTTACCCAACTTAAACCGAAATTAACTATTCGCATAAAATTATAATGAAAGAACCTTTAAGGGATATGAATTTGTGGGCAGGTGTCTATTTGAATGTAATTTCTTCCTTTGTAGAAAATGTTATCTATAAAAGATTTTATGATTCTGCGCCTATTATTATTATAATAAGAGCGCATTAGTGGAAGAGATATGGTAGTCAAAACTTCTCGATTTAGATATATGTTTGTACACTTACTAGACGGAAGGTAAAGATTTAAATATTATCTCCATCGATAATTACATCTGTATCAAAATCTTGTACTAAATCTCATACTTATAATTAAGCACTAACATGTTACTCTTATCACTATGGAAAAAGACTAAGAATAAAAATTCAGCTTACAAATATTTCCGACCCCGCGTGTATTGCCGAATTACCTTTTCACAGCATAATTTAATCTACACACAGTCGATTAAAAAAAAAAACACTGATAAACGGAAATTTTTTTAAATAATATATGAACGGCATCATTCATCTTAAATTTCTTAATCTTAAACCTAATATAAACCTGGCAAAATTTGCACAACTAGTTTTTTTTTTTTTTTTTAATTTTTACATATTTCATAAACTAACAAATAATTCACAGATGTAAATTAGCCTGTTATTGTTTTAACTCTATTTTCTTGGCGTTTATGGAAAAAAGGTGATCGCCAGCAATATAAATCGTATAATAAGTAAGTAGGAACCAAAAAATAATAAAATAAACTGGCCAAACATGGATAAACATTAGCGAATCGATAAAATAAATCCTCGTTTCTGTGACGATTTTAATGGGAGGGTCCATGCCTTCATTTTTTACTACTTAATGTAAGTTTGTGATACTTAATAATAATATTAATTGTTGAATATATATAGTATAGATATATATATATATAGATATATATATATAATAATATATAATTATATATATATATATTTATTATATTATATATATATATATATATTATATATAATATATAAATATATATATAATATATATATAATATTCTATAATATAATATATAATATAATACGTTCGAAATTGGGTTTATTTTCACTTCAGGATCAGGGATACCTATTAATTAAATGACTCTAGGGATTTTGTAAAAATGATCCAAACAAATTTTTACATTTGTGGTGAGGTAACGCTCAGCAGAAACTACTGACGTTACTTCCCTTCCAGAAAAAAAAAAAGGCATATAATTTTTTTGGAAAAATTAAAGGGCTCCTGGCTGATCAGGGTGAGGAGTGGGCACCTCATATTTGCTGTGCGACTTGTGTAACATTCTAGTGGTTGGCTTAACGGACAGTCCAGACTATGCCATCTTGCAAGTCCAATGGTACTGGAGGGAACCAAAGATCGCCGCATGGGCTGTATTTTGCATTACAAAAATCTGGTGTATATATATGAATCAGGACCAAGAATGACCATTAATATCCAAACCTAACCTTCGCATAGTCTTCCTCACGCGAAGACAGTCCTATCCTCCTGCACCACTGAAAAGATGCATCCCTGTTCAAAAACGCACGGACTGAAATCACGTTCCCAAAAATGCAACTTGAAGACCTTGATTATGAGAATTGTCAACAGAACCTCAAAAATGAATGCAAGCTATGAATCAATGATCTAGTAGCGACCTATCATTGTCAAAGAAATCATGCAGAACTATTAGCAATCTAGATTAAAGGGTGGAATCTCCTGAGAAGGGAATACAATTCCTCTTATCGGCGAAACCGAAGAATTCCGACGCTTTTTCTCAGTAGAGCCGGCAATTTAGTGTATTGTACTGGATGTTATTCATTAATGACCACCCATCTGGGGAAAGAGGTATATATAATACAATTAAGAATATATATAAATAAATAATATATTATATATATATACTATATATATAATTATTAATATATATTATATATATATATTATAGAGGATATAATATAATAAATATATATAATAAATAATATATTATATATATAATATATAATATTATATATAATATAATATATATATAATGAGTATGTTCGAATAAGTAATAGTATATATATATAAATATAGTGCTACAGATTTGGTTTTGTGTGATGAATCTGGAAAGAGTTTGAGAGGAATTGGTAGAGAGATTTTGGCAGGTGTGTAAAAGATGTTTTGAAAGTAAACGTAGATAAGAGTAAAAGGTTATGGGCTATCAGAGGAGGACCAAGTTGTGAGTCCGGTTAAAAAAAATCGACCCGACTCCACCCTCTTCAAAATTACCAGACCCAACACTCTTGAAATTCCGACTCCGGCTCCACTCTTTGAAAAATTACCGACTCCGACTCCGCCCTTTTGAAAATTACCGACTTTGACACCGACTCCGACTCTCTTCAAATTACGCTGACTCCGACTCCACCTTTTCAAAATGCCGACTCCACTCACTCTCTTCAAAAAACTACCGTACGCCGCCGATTCCGACTCCACAACCCTGGGAGGAGCTATCCTCCCCCTCCCCCCCCCGCCCGCCCCCCGCCCCCCCCCCCCCCCCCCCCCCCCCCCCCCCCCACCCCCCACCCCCCCCCCCCCCCCCCCCCCCCCCCCCGCCCCCCCCCACCCTCTCCTACCCCCCCCCCCCCCCCGCCCCCCCCCCCCCCCCCCCCCCCCCCCCCGGGGGTGTGAAGTTTATCTTAGATGGTACAGCTGGAACAGGTCCTGAGTTTCATATTTAGTGAATAATTGGATGAAAAGGGAAAGGGATGATGCAGAGTGTAGTAGGAAAGTTGTGAATGGGAGGAAGGTCGCTGGTGCAATTAAATCGTTGGTTGGATGTAAAGGGACTAAGTCCTGAGGTGCGCTAGGTCATCACATGAGGGTATTTTTACCTGGTTAATGATGAATATTAGTGAAGACTTGGTCTGGAATAGAATATAGATCTAAGGCAACAGTGTTCAGATGGACAATCTTAGCGGGGGGGGAAGGTGCAAAAGAAATGATAAAATGAGGAATGAACGTATGAGAGTTATGTATGTGAAGAAAGGGTAAATGAAAGAATAAATGAAAGTTGGTCATAGTGGAAATGTTTGGTCAATTTGGAAAGGATTAATGACCACAGTCGGTTGGTTAAGCAGGTCACACTGAAATTTTGAATTTGAATCCGCAAATGTTTCCGACCAGCGGTGTTCAATTATTTTGGCGTATAAAAATCTATTAATCATTATTGCAGCCCTATTTACTCAGTTCAATACATTAATTATGAAAATTTACTTTAGAAATGTTCATAATTAGGATGAATAAAAAAAAATTATTTTAGGCACTGCCTTTCCCATAGCCGTCCAACGCAACTCCTTTTTTATTTTTCCAAAATAAACAGTTTTTATTTAAACAAAAAGAAAATAAATTAAAAACTTAATTAATAGCCTTGGCGATAACGTCCATTTGATAAAAAGTTCTAAATGGGAGATTTGGCTACTTCTTCTAAAGGCATCTACTTTTTAGATTTGATAGCCATCTTCTTTCGTCATAGAGCTTTCAGTTTTAACCACTTTCTCTGTTCTTCAAGTTTATTGATCTGTATGGATATATTTTCTTTTCAAAACCTTTTTATTTCTCTTCTTCTCTTGGGTTCTGTTTGACCTTTTTGAGAATGTCTATCATATCTCCTAATGGTCAGCTCTACATGTCGAACATTTTTTGGTGAGGAACGTATGATACTTTCCATGAGATCTTTGTAGCATTGTGCACTGTTCTTAGAGAATCAGACTATGTTCTTTGAGATTCTCCACAAAATTGCTTTATTTACAGGAAACCCTCCTTCCCACGTGTCGCGTTCGAGAAAATATCAGTCCGAATTTAATAATTTGCCACAATTCCGCAAACATTGATTCTGAGGTACATAGAAGAAAAAAACTCATCAATCTCTTAGAAGGACAATCACCATCCAAAATATTTTGAATTTAATTCAAGGGTAGAATGAGCTTCACTGAAAAGTAGAGTGTATTGTGCTTGCCTTCTCAGCAACAGAATCTGTGATTCGGTATGGTGTACATGCCTCTATCATTAAATCAAAATCTTTGTTCGGGCTTATGAAAATTGTAACTAGGAATCAATCGGATTTACAATCGTTGAGTAATATGTAGAATTGAGGAATGGATAAAAAATAATTTCATGCACACAACTTTCCCTAATATTTGTATATTAGAACACGTAACGAAAATAGTTTTTCATTGAGGTTTCCTTGCCTGAGTTTGTTAAATCAAATGGCTTCCCTCTGAATGGGAAACTATGGCTGGCGACCCATGTAGATAGATTTAAGTACTTTTTATGTACTTTAAAGTATACCTTGGAAATATCAGGTCCTTTACCCAACCACCCAATAAACTGTGGGTTCAATTTGACGTCCAACAACTGTCGTTAAAGTTAGTTTTTTTGTTGAAGTCATGTTATAATAAATAAGTTAAATACTTTCAACTGCACAAAAATCCAAAATCACTTCGTCAACCGTCAAACAAAAAAAAAAAAAAAAAAAAAAAAAAAAAAAAAGTATAAACCCTAAAAAAGAAAAAAGATATAAACAGATTAAGTAATAAGTCATACAGTCTAAAACATCCATATTAGTGATGCAGGTAACATCCGCATCCGCATCCACATCCGCACATTATGAAAGATCCGCATCCGCATCCGCGCTTTGCCCTGCGGATGTTGCGCGGAATGTTTATTATCGAGATTTGGAATATAAAAAAATATAAAAATACTAAGTGAATAAAGTGTATAAAGAGTTGAAGCAATTTCCAAAAACGGCTTGATATCCCATATCTTAATGTTAATCAAAGACATGCAAGCTCGCTGGATAGTACAGCTTGCATAGATGAAAGAATGGTATTGCTCAAAGAGATCTCCTTGCTTTGTACCGCAGTTCGTATTCCAATAATTAACATCTTTCTAAATGTGATATGTATCATATCACAACGCATGTCAGCTAAGTGAAACCATTTAAAGAAATACCAAAAAATGTCTGTCTCCGATGAAATACCATTAATCTCAACGCGAAAGAAAGCTTTTGAACATCTTCAAATGAAAATGAGATTTAAAAAAAAAGTTTGAAAGATTAATAAACCTAGAGCTAGAAAACGCTTTTACCAATGTGAAATTAATAATATATATATATATATATATATATTATATAATATATATATATATAATATATATATATATATATATATATATAAATAATATATTTATATAATATATATATATTATAATATATATATAATCTAATTATATATATATTATATAATATTAAATACATATATATAATATATATATATATATATATATATATTATAATATATATTAATATATATATAAATATATATATATATTAATATAATTATATATAAATATATATATATAATATATAGATATATCCAACATCCGCTCGCGGATATTTGAAATCAAACGTATCCGCATCCGCAGAATGCGAAAAAAATTACATCCGCTGCATCACTAATCCATATACCAATCCACCTTCAAGTCGAAGGACGAACTTGAACCTTACACACAGAATAGGAAGAATAGTAGGTATAGTGAACTAAAAATAACAAAGAAAAAGAAGAAGTAGATTTAAATCTCATCTCCTCGCCCAAACTTTTGATTCACTTAATCAAATACATCTCTCATTTTCACAATATAACAAGTAAGAAGTATACATATATAAAGAAATATGTAACTGTCCATGATCATTCTTCTATGTTTTGAAATTTTAAAATTTCTCTACTTTTGTCTAATCTATTATTTTCAGCTTCATCTTCAAACGTTTCCCTGACAGATTTTTTTCCCCCTGACTTTCCAGATGGTGTAAACCCTGTTAAGCGGATGGTTAGTGGTGAGTGTGTTGGGAATCGACCGACTTGGAGAGCGAAGAAAATTGGATTGAGTCAGTGAGACGAATGTTGAAGAGAGAGGGTTGTAAGGTTTGCAGAGCCCGAGAAAGCGGTACTAACTAGGAGTGGAAAGGAGGGTTTGTGAGGGTATTGTGTGGCCCACACCTGGCCAGGAGATGAGCCCTACACTTGATGATATGCCATAGTGAAGGGTCCGTCGGGGTCCCTGAAGCTCTAGGGGGATTTTCTGACTGCGACGAGTTCTCACTAATAGGTATGAGGGGGCGTAAAGGCTGGGCTTTCTTTTCGACTTGTGTCATTCTCTACGACTTTTTCTTTCCGAGCAGTCACGCACCTTACCTGCACAGTCTTGGGAGGAAGACGGAAGATTTATATATAATAATATATTATATAATATATATTATATAAGTATAATATATATAGATAATATATATATATATATATATATATATAATATAATACCATAGTAGTAATATTAGTGATGCAGTAACATCCGCATCCGCACATTATGAAAGATCCCGCATCCGCATCCGCGCTTTGCCTGCGGATGTTTGCGCGGATGTTATTACAGCTATTGATAAATAAAATTATAAAAAAAATACTTAAGTTGAATCTGAACGCAAAATGATTTAATGGCAATTCAAAAACGGCTTGATATTCCATTTATTAATATCAAAAACATTGCAACTCGCTGGAATAGTACACTGCATATGATGGAAAAATGGTATTGCTCAAAGAATCTCTTGCTTTGTACGCCAGTTCTTTCCAAAAGTTAACATTCTTACTATGTGATATGACAGCATATAACAGCGCAATTAAGATCACAAGTTAAAAAATTACCAAGAAAATGTCTGTCTCCGCTGAAATACATAATCTCAACGCGAGAAAAGCATTTTGAACCACTTCAAATGAAAAATGATGATTTAAAAAAAATGAAAGAAATGTAATAAAAACAGAGCTAGAAAAACGCTTTTGTGTGAATTAATAACCTTCATGCATACAACTTACTTAGATACCCGTTATAAGGCAATTTTTTTTTTGTAACAGTATTAAAATCGGTCACTTGTGTTGCAGTTGAAAAACTTCAATCCGAACAGTCTCTTAATTCGCCCCCCATTAAAAAGGCAAAAAAAAACGAAAGCTTCAGACCAACAACTCTACATGTAAATCAAGACAGATTCACTTGAAAATGTTCTACAGTCCAAGTAGTGAATGAAGAAACACACACACACTTCACTAAAAAATATTTAGTGCAATGATTGAAAACTATCACAAAAAAACGATTCAATACAAATGAATGACCTCAATCTAGTTGATCCGAAATTAAGCAAATGTGCCCACGCTTGAGTAAACTTTCTATGGAAATATTTGGCCTGTCCTTCAACTATTGTTCCAAGTGAGAGAGTATTTAGCAATGAGGTCTAATATATGATGAAGAGAAAACAGGCTCTCAGCAGAAAAGGCAGAAAAATTGATGTTTCTTAAGCACAACCATCCTATATTTGAACTTTCAATAACTAGTGCAAAAAGTGTATATCCATTGTAAAATCTCTTCCACTAAGAGTGGAGGTCGGTGTAAAGTTGTCAGGGTGCATTTTGAGTTGGGTCCCGCAGCACCCTGGTAACACAATTATATTAATAGATTGTGGCTAAAACTCGAAACATATAGGCATATATAAATATATATATATATAATAATATATAAATATTACATATATATAATAAATATATATTATATTATAATAATATATATATTATATATATAATAAATATTATAATATAATATATATATATAAATAATATATAAAATAATATATATTATATATATATATATATATATAATAATATATATATATATATAAAATCTATATATCTCCAACACCGCATCGCGCGATATTAAAATCAAACATCCGCATCCGCAAGATGCGAAAAAAATACATCCGCTGCATCACTAATCCATATACCAATCACCTTCAATCGGAAGGACGAACTTGGAACCTCTACACACAGAATAGGAGAATAGAGTAATAGTGAACTAAAAGAAAGAAACAGGATAGAAGTAAGTTAGGGAATGTCATTCTCGCCAACTTTTCATTCAACTTATCAATAGCATTCCCTCATCTCACAAGTTATACAGTAAGGAAAAAGAATATATCAAAAATATGTAACTGGTCCAGGATTCATCTCATATGTTTTGAAATTTAAAATTTTCTCTGACTTTTTTTTTCCCTGACTTTCAAGCATATCTTAAAACGTTTCCCTGACAGATTTTTTTCCCCCTGACTTTCCAGATGGTGTAAACCCTGTTAGGCGGATGTTAGTGGTGATGGTGTTGGATCGCCGACTTGAGAGCGAGAAAATTGGATTTGATCAGGGAACGATTCTGAAGAGAGAGGTGTAAGTTTTCAGAGGCGAGATTAAGAGGTGTTAATAGAGTAACGGAGGGGTTGTTGAGGGGGTATTGTTGTGGCCAAGCCAGGAGATGAGCCCTACACTTGATCGATATTGTCCATAAGTGGAGGTCCGTCCGCGGTCCGTGAAAGCCCGCCCTCTAGGTGGATTTTCTGACTCGCCGAGTTCTCACTAATAGAATAGAGGGGCGATAAGCTGGGCTTCTTTTCCGACTTGTGTCATATTCTCTACTACTTTTTTTCTGATGCATGTCTCACGCACCTTACCCCCAGTCTGGGGGGAAAAAGATGATTATATATAATTATATAAATATATATATATATAATATATATAGTATATATATATATATAATATAGATATATATATATTATAAATAAATAATAATTATATAATATATAATATATATTATATATATTATATATATAGATGTGATGGCCAGAACTCCGCTCGCACATTATGAAAGAATCCGCATCCGCTCCGCGCTTTGCCCTGGCGGATGTTTATTATCGAGATTTATAAAAAAATTTATAAAACAAATAACTTTACTATTTATCTGAAAATGAAAATGATTGAAGGCAATTCAAAAACGGCTTGAATTTCAAGCTTTAATGTTTATCAAAGACATTGCAACTCGCTGAATAGTACACTTCATATGATTGAAAGAATGGTTTTTGCTCAAAGAATCTCTTGCTTTGTACGCCAGTTCGTATTCCAAATGTTAACATCTTACTAATGTGATTGACGATCATTATACACTGCAGTTCAGCTAGTGAAACATTAAGTAGAAATACCAAAAAATGTTGTCTCCGAGAAATACCATTATCAACCGAAGAAAGCATTTGACCATCTTCAATGAAAATGAGATTTTAAAAAAAATGAAAGATGTAATAAACAGAGCTAGAAAAACGCTTTGGTCTGTGGAAATTAATAACCTTACTATTGCAACTTACTTAGATCCCCTTATAAAGGCAAGTTTTTTTTTTGTAACAGTTATTAAATCGTCACTTTGGTTGCAGTTGAAAAAACTTTAATCCGAACAGTCTCTTAATTCGCCCCCATTAAAAAGAAAAAAAAACGAAATCTTCAGAACCAACACTTCAAGTAAATCAATGACAGATTCACTTGAAGAATTTCCACAGATCAGTAATGTGAAGAAACACACACATTACCAAAAGATTTAGTGCAAATTGATTGAAAACTATCACCAAGAAAAACGATAGATACAAATGATGACCTATCAGTGATCGAAATTTAAGCAAAATGTTTGCCCACAAGCTGAAGTAAACTTAGAAATATTTGGCCGTCCTTCAACTTAATGTTCCGAAGTGAGAGAGTATTTAGCAATGATGGGCTAATATATGATGAAAAGAGAAACAGGCTCTCAGCAAAAAGGCAGAAAATTGATGTTTCTTAAGCTCAGCAACATCTATATTTGAATTTCAATACTAGTGCAAACAGTGTATAATCCATTGTAAAATCTCTTCCATTAAGGTCGGGTTGGTAAGGGGCATTTGAGTTGGGTCCCGTCCAGCACCCTGGTAACACAAATTAATTAATAGACTGTGCTAATAACTCGAATATATAGCTAATGATATTATATATATATATATTATATATATATATATAAAAATATATATATATATAGATATATATACATATATATATATATAATATATAAATATATATATATATATATATATATATAATATTAAAAAAATATATATATATCCAAACATAACGCAATCCGCGGATATTAAAATCAAACATCCGCAGTCCGCGGATGCGAAAAAAAGACATCTGCTTACACAATATATATTATATTATAAATATTATATATATATATATAAATATATAAATAATATTATATATATATATAATATAATAATATATATTAATAATATATATAAAATATATAATAATATAATAATATATTAATATAATATATATATATAATTATATATATATATATATATATAAAATAATATAAAAAAAGATCTTCACCAATGAGGGGAAAATATTAAAACATTTAAAATTGCAAACCTTGACTATTATATCAGATATTTTTGGTATTTTATCGTATAAATAAAGATATCAATAACAACAACAACAATATTAATAATAATTAATAATATTATAATTAATAAAATAATTAATAATATAAAACAAAAGAATGAAACAATTATAGTTTCCTAAAGTAAAAAAAAAAGGAAGCAATATCATAAAATAATCTTTTGCGGAAGTTATTGAGAATAAAAATTGGATTTCCTTCTTACTTAATTAATCCTTTCAAATATCAAATAATAAAATAGACCAAACTACATCACGGATTGTTCAAATGGGATCCCTTAATCCCTTTTCTATAATGATATTATCTTCAAGGGTTGACGGTGCACCAGAATTTGGCGCATCGCACCACGTACCGAAGTTCTGTCGCACCGCACCAAAATAAACGCACCATTCAAAGCACTGCACCGGACCAGGTAGGTCAGCTTACCCTAGAATCTTTTCATACATTATCCTCAACTGATACGATATTCTCTAACTCTATGGAGAGGATTTAATATTTGCATCATATTTCTTTATATATATTTCAAAATGTTAAATCAAAACCTCAAACAAAGTGATATATTTTCTATATCTGTATTAATTGCAATAGAAAATGGTTAATCAAAGCATTATTTAAATTATAAAACACTGAGTGTGATTTACCGCGATAAATATTTTATTTTGATCCCAAGATACGTGGAAATAGTACTGCATGATGAAGTGGATGCTGCACCAATAAATGATTATGTTATGTATACCTGGTACCTTAACGTATTCGAAAACTAATATTTTAATAAAAAAAAATCATTTTATGGCAAGACAACTCAAATGAATGTAGAGATCATTTGTCAGTTGTTAAGCCCGAGAAGAAATGGTAGTACTTGGTGCTTCAACTTCTGGGAAACTGTATGACTGGTTTTATTTACTAAAGGGACTACGGAAACCCACTTTGAGAAATGATCTATGAGCACCATGCAATACTTGTTGCCAGCAATGGTTTTTGGGAATTGCAGCAAGTCCATTGCACATAGATCAAATGGGTGGTTTGGGCGTTTGTTTTTTCATTGTAATTAGAATTGCGAAATGATCTGATGAGAGAGGTTGAAAGGTTTGCCATGTAGTGGTAGAATGAATTTGGGGGGGGGAACAAAACGTGATGTTGGGGGGAAGTGGGGTCCTGGTTATGTTGTGGAGGTACTCGTGTACATTGCTATGCTTTTATTGTCATATTTTGGGTCATCAGTAAGAAGTAATACGGCAAATGATTTAATAATTTTTTGGCTTTTAATTTGGAACACATTCCTGCTTGGACCTCCGAAACTTTACGTTTATCTTCTTAGAAAAGTCGATCTATTTGACGTACTTTTATAATAAATTCCTTATTTTCTCCTTTAAGAGTTAAGCAGTACCAATCACCCTCAAACCGCTTGTCAAAAGCTGGCATATAATTATTCTCTTATTGACATGCCCAACATCAACCTGATGATAGCTAGGATCCTTCTTCCTATAACATTGAACAATTTCAGATATTGTTACTTTGTTCGCGAGTCTTTTCAGAAGTGAGAGATCAGGCTAGAATACTAACACATGTTCATACACTCCAAGTTACAGTCGAAAGTAATTCACAATAACCCACAATCCCCATTAGCTTCAACATTACGTTTCTTACATAGTCTATGGTGAATAGGTTTACATATAGAGTCTTTTGTATAATATTGTCTGTGGAATATAGCTTTTGCACCAATAGATATGACTTACAGATTCTTTTCCTCATTATACATTCTGCATTTGTCACTACAGTTTTATAAACCAGTTTTGTTCTCAAACATTCACCTTGTAACGTTATTAATAATATCTTTCTTCTTCAAACCTAAAGTATCCCTTTGATGTTAATTCGAGTGTTCTTTCTTTCCTGGTAAATTCCTTGTCATGTGCCTTTTCTCATAATGCTTAGTGTTTACTCTTCTCCATCCATTTACACATTCGAGTTTTTCCCTTTCTTTTTACAATGCTCTTTTATCTTATTGATCAATTTTTTTAATTCTACATTTTCAATTCCATTTCAAATGCTGTTTCCAACGAGAATTCTTCAGACAGTTTTTAGACCTCATTATGATGGCTGTTGAGGACCGATTTCCCTCAAAGGGAGACTTTCCACCCATTTCGGAGATACGTTTCCTTTTCCTTTCAAAGAGCAGAAACTACTCCAAGTTCTATTGTGTTTCTCTCGCAGAAAATCATCATCATCGAGTGTTCTGATGTGGCTTCCTTCTTCTCTTGGCATAAACATCCTTGCCATATATTGCACATAGATTATTATTTTGTGTGCAAGAATTAATTTCCTAGCTCTGTATGCGTTAACAGAAATGTCTTTTAAGTCTATTTCCAGTTAGAACTCATAGCTACAGAATTGGAACACCAATAATTTAATTTTCCATGGAGTTAACATATGTGTTTTTAAGTCTGCCTTTCTGTTTACAATCATAGCTGCACTCAGAACATTTAAATGACTTAAAATTTGCATGCGTTAAACTTATATATGCAATTTCCAAGTTTCCTTTCTGATTGCATTCATAGCATACAGAACATTTAAATAATTTAAACTTTCGTGCGTTAACAAATGTCTATTCAAGTCCGCTTTCAGCATTCATAGCTGCACTCGGAACATTTAAATTACAGATTTAAATTTCCATGTGTTAGCATATGTCTGGTTAAAGTCTTCTTTCCGCTTATTCATAGCGCTGCACTCAGGAACACTTAAACAATGCTACAATTCGCATGTGTTGTTAACATATGTGATTTTTAGATGTTCTTTCCCTTTGTCCATTCCCATTCACCTTCTCCCTAAATTTGTTTTTGAGTGTTTCAACAGATGAGATTTTAATTTTGATTTAAGATTACATTCATAATTGCAATGCGCACATTTAAAGTTTCTTTCACGGTGTGATTTCAAATGATTTTTCAACCCGTATTTGGTTTTACAACTAAAATTACAACTAGCACAAAGAAATTTTTCACAATCCATTTTTTTAACTCTTTTGTTATGTCTCCTTGAAGTTTGGGGTCCGCTTCTTGTAGAGCTTTTCGCTTCATGTATGTCACCTTCCTCTTCTTCTACATCACTAATGAGGGTCTGTACAAAACAAAAATGCAAACATCAAAGCGAGAATATATTAAAGCTTCAAGTTGTTTTATACAAAACATTACATAAACAACAAAAAAATTACTTCGCATTTGCAAAAACTATCTTTTAATGAAAATGGAAAAAAATTATAAAAATCAATGGTGTAAAGTAGCAAAGTTGAGACTACGAATGGGTTCCAGTTGGGGACAATCAGTGATTATATGTAGATGAGAGGAGGGCCCGTGACATTTCAATAAAAACATTCTGGAGGGACTGCAAAAAGTCATCTTTATCTATCTATATTTGTTATGAATAGCACGAGCGACTTTCATTGTACAAACTGTTATTTATTATTTTAACCTATGGGTATACATTATACATAGATGAAAATGGATAAGTTTATTTATTTAAAAAAAAAGACACATAATTCAATAATTTAGGATTTATAAACTTAAGTCACAAGAAATTCAAGAAAAAGAAACTCAAATAGCTTTTTTAAAAATCTCTATATCTTACCTGTCCTTCATCTAAGACAAATATTTGTATCTGGTGACCATCATAGTGTGTTCTTCCCTTAATATTCAATTGTTCATCTTTTATTTCAAATCTTTTACTTTGATGGCCATGTGTTTGAGGGGGAATGAATTGTTTTATTGTTTAAATTCTAAAAAATTTTATCTTAATAATAATAATAATAATAATAATAATAATAATAATAATAATAATAATAATAATAATAATAATAATAATAATAATAATAATAATCATCTTCCTTTTTTTCCCCAAGACTGGGGGTCAGGTGCGGGGACATGCATCGGAAGAAAAGTAGTGAAGAATGTGACACAAGTCAGCTAGCCTTACCATACTTCTAGCACCTATTAGTGAGAACTAGACCATGAGTCAGGAAAATCACACACCAGGCTTCACAGGACTGCACAGGCGGACCCTCACTATGGCATATTGTCAGTGTAGGATTCATCCCTTGGCCCAGGTGGGCCACAACCATACCCCCTCACAAAACCGCCATTCACTCCTATTATGCACCTTTCTTCTCGCCTCTGCCAAACTCACATTTCTCTCCTCCAGACATTCCTTTACTGACTCAATCCACTTTTTCTTCAGTCTCCCAGCCGGTCGATTCCCAACAAATTCAACACTATACATTCGCTTAACCAACCTACTATATCATCCACCTTTCCACATGACCAAAATCATCTCAACATACTTTCATTTATTCTCAGTGCATTATTTCCACCATTCTCATATATAAATTATATTTATGAATTTAACAGCACTGGAACACCATCCAGCATGGAGGGAAGATCTTACTAACTAGAACAGTCATTCTTTAAGAACTTATTATATATGTAAGATATAATTTCAAGATAGTTTCCACTTTAGCATCTA
>JABUQX010095198.1:0-32917 GCA_015478945.1 Trachelipus rathkii
CATATATCATCGTTAAAGATTATAATTATTGACAGTTAAAAATGATAAAACTACTGACTTATAAACACATTAAAGTAGCAAAGGATAAAATAGATAAAGATAAGTTAACTTATAAGGGAACGAATTAAGCGTTATCTTATGCCAATTTATTAATATTAATACTCAAGATACCCAAAGAACTTGTAATATGCAAATATATCACTAACTAGCAATTTATAAAATTCGAGGTCGAGTTAATAGGTTTAGTTGTCTAAAATTGCGAATCTATATTATATTTTTAATTATACTTAGTTTATATTTAGGAGTAACAATTAAATTAGAGAAAAAAATATTACGTAATTTACCCAGATGTATATATAGGGCTGAATATTAGAAGAATAAAGTAAGAATGAAAAAACTGAATAATATATAATAATATATTCAAACACCGAAATGAGAATCACCTTAGTCATTAAACCCAATAATTTGGCGATTTATAATTAAAGATCGAATATAAAATAATACTCCTACTATCATAAATTTCATTATAATGAAATTGCATCCATTCGTTGATTTTAATAATGGCGGAGTTATAAAAAGATGATCAAAGCTTGATAATCACCTATCGTATAATATTTAAACATCACCTGCTATACCTTATCACTTATTTTACACGAGCCTCTCATGAATGTTCATTAGCTTCGTATATTTAAGATAAATCATTTACCAATATATATATATCTTACAATATGTTATAAATTAATTTATGTGGAGAAAATATTAAGAGTTATATACATAATAGCTAACTTATTTATTATATATAATAATATTATGAATAATATTTATAATGAGTATAATTTTATTTTCTGTATGAATATTTTAATTATAATAATTCTTATTATATTTAAGTTAATTATATATAATCAAATAACTCACTTCGAGAGATACAAGCGTTTCAACATATATTCATTATTCTATGAAGTCTTTATCTACTTATATATATAATAATATATATAATTAATTAATATTAATATATATTATATATATATAGTATATATATATATATAATATATATATATATATATATATTAATATATATATATATAATAATATAAATATAATATACTATATATATATATATATATATATATTATATAATATTATTATATATTATATAATATATATTATAATATATATATCAATATATATAAATATATAAATATATACTATTATATAAATATATAATATATAAACATGAGATGATGGGAATGGGGATTTGTTGAAATTGGTATACTAAGATAATAAATTTGTTGTAAATCATTAGTTTCAGTTATAAATATAATATAAACGAGAATATATATTAGAAGTTAGTGCCGAGAGCATATGGGCTACTTCCTAGAAAGAGTAAATGAGCAAATCCGGCACGCATTTTAATATATTATCAAACCCTGAGATTTTATTCATAATTTTTTATTTTCATTAATTAAGTCTATATGAATAATCGAACACTTTCTAAATCGATGCCCCGAAATTTCGGTTTACACAAAAGGCATTTAGTTAAATTACGTTATTGCTTTTTCCCCTTAAAATTATTATTATACAATGAAAACGTAATAATTAGTAAAATTATTTCATATCTTAAATTAGAATTCGGATTATAAGAGGTTCGTAAGATATTAACAGTATAATTATATTAATATTATTTGAGAATAGCGCATCTACGGAAAAATTATCAAAGAGCTTACTAACTACGCTTGCAGAATTAAGCTGCTTATTATTACCTATTATACCTCCTTAATTTATTATGAAGTGAATTGAATATATATAATTATCGGTCTGAATATTTGCAAAAAAAATAAAATTGTTTTTTGTTTTTATTTTAGATAATGTATATATAATTAGAGAAGAATCGACATGCAAATCAAGTATTCCCTAGTGCACACTTGCGAGAGAGCCTTCCCTTGTACGATCAGCCGTGAGATATGAGGCTTTTTGTGTATTAGTTTAAATTATAAATATTTTTTTTAAAGGGTTAGAATTAAGCTGTACGTAATTATTAATATTGTTCAACAAAGCAAATAGAGAGAGCTAAAAAGCTAAGAAATATTTATAGTGATGACATTTAACCACTAAAAATTTATTTGAGGCAATCAGAGATCATCTATTATTATATGTAAAGAATATTTATTAACCAAAAGCATAGTGTATAATCATCCTAAAAGTGAAAATATAATTATTATTATATATACACCTTAAATATTGAAAAAAAAAATTAATGGGAGAGGGAGTACTCACTTAGTAAAAAAGGTAATAATAGAAATACTATATAATAAACCTTATATATATATATAAATTATCTTAAAAATGAAACTATTTGAGATAATTAAAATATCTACTAATATGTAGTACTTAGTATAATATTGGATAAAAATTGGATGAGGATAAAAATGATACGTAAGAACAAAATACCTATATATAAATTATATATCAGGGTTATTATATATAAGATTTTATTCAGAATTATGTATTTAGCATCAGGTATAATAATCATAAGAATATAGAATAATTTTTCAAATTGCACTCACATAATATATAATAATACTAATAAATTAACCATGTAAAATTATCCTAATAAGTACCCACTAATTGTGATTGCATAAATATATAATTATATACTCACCAGACTAACTCGGGAGCACCAACACCATTACTGAAATCTCAATACTGCTCTCTACTAATCGGTGTAATTTTAAACTCTGGAGAGATTATGAACATTATAGTCACTTAATTTTGCTAGATTACATTATCACGACTCACTATACACCTCACAAATCAAGTGAACGCATCTAACAGTCACTATCGAGTTACTACAGATACCATGCGTTAGTATATATAACATGAGTGAGTTAGATCACTGTACCTATAAGTCTGTATACGCGATCTTCTAGGAGTGCTGGCGACGGATTGACGCCACCCCAACCCCATTCAATAGTTGCGAGCTATGCGCCTATCCGCAATACTATGGACAATCATACTTCGAGTACGTAGGGAACGTAAAGATAGCGTGCGATTATGTGCGTCGAGAGTCTACAATTTGTTGTAGAAAAAGGCGGTACTATAGGAGAGCATGCGCACTGAAGCTCAGAGCTCTCTTGGTGCGAGCACTATGATAAAGCTCCGGACACCCCTCCACGATACAGCACATTAATCACAGGGTATTATAACCGATGGCGTTTAGAAATTACATCGCGCACTTACGGAACCGGCGGAGGGAGACGTGAGTCATTTTTATTTGTTTCACACCTAGCGCACAAAAGTTAGAAATTTGAGATCAGCTTGGGCAATACTTGTACGAGTTACAGAATACCAGTGAGAAACCAACATGTCATATCACGTCGTGCTCTCCACCGTTTTTATAGGTACGTATCCTCCCCGAACCCTTGCCAGCCTGTCTATCAAACTAGAGATTTCCGTGACCGCGTACTATCCCATATATATATATATAATATATAACTATATATTATTAATATTATATATTAATATATATGATTATATTTATAATATAATATAGTATTAATATATATAATATTAAATATTATATATATATATTATATAATATAATATATATATATATAATATAATATTATATATATTAATATATATATTATATATATATATATATATATTGAAATATATTAGAAATATCTTTAATATAAATTGAGCTATATTTTTAGAATATAAATATAAAGCTTCATCTTAATATACTTATTTGACTAATATAAAACATTATACTTCAAATAGTATATATCTTTCCGTCATGTATATAATAAATTTAACCATGTACCACTTATTATTCTATATATCTATTTATATATAATATATATATAATACCTTTTTATTTATGTTATATTATTTTTTATGTTTTATAATTATATATTTATTTTATATTTTATATATTTATAACGAGTTACTATGATTGGATATTAATCAACATCTAACTGTAGTTCTTAACTCCTTATCGACTCCATATTGATTTATAAGTTGTCTTAGTCTATCTGACTATAAGGCAAAGTCAAATAAATAACATAGTATATATCTATTATTGTTTTTCACCTTTATAAGACTCAAACTCACATATCAAGATATAATCATTTCATTAAACCAAATATTAAATATAATTGTTCAATTTTATGGTAGTATTATAAAGGTTATCTAAATTATTTTTGGTTTAATAATTGTATATATTATTCATAATTTGTACATTGTCTATGATCAGTATTTTCATTTGAGTAACTTACTGTATGCCTATTTATATTATAACAATACTTTACATATAAAATAAAAATTAAAATATAAATTACGTATTAACAGTTACAATAAAATTAAATTTTTATAAGTATATATAAATTTATTCCATAATTTCTCCAATCATTCCCTTGTAGTTCTTAAGGTAGTATTATATACAACTGGTATTCAGAAATTCTCATCGTTACTATCTACAATAATCTCTGTTCTAACTATGGCTCTGAAGATTTCCAAAACTTCTGCAGCGCTCGAGCTGAACCTCCTGGGGAAACATGGTCATTCTACAAGTGAAAGGATTGCGAGGCTAGGACGAAGGAGACGTGAGTTAAATTAATGTGAGTTACCCGTATCCAAGGAGATGAGTCTTTCATTTGAATATTACAAAATTACACTCGTGTGGCATTCTATGTACCGCATGATGTCACTCATTATACATTTAGATATCACTCTCACTTATTCTTATTATACACTCTAAGAAAGTTTACTTAGTCACACCAGTACACTGCCACCTTATGAGGCAGGGAAAGGCCACGACTCTAGAATGTGCTGATATATTAGTCACGTAGAGCGCAAGAGCCCATGGAGGCGCTCATCACAGCTGGTTTTAAGGCGCATTGACTCGTATGGATCGAAAACAGTGTCAGAATATATATATAAAAATATATAGGCGCTAGATCCTAAGCGCATTTAAGACGAGCAACTAAGATCCCGGAAGTGCACATTTAGGGACACCAGCTCTGAAGAACTAAAGAGGCCAGCCACACGTGTACACACTGCCAAACACAAGAAATGGATAGAGTCATTCTGGACACGCCAGGCGAGTGCTTGCGTGAGCTAATTTATAGTACTCATAATACCTTATTTAGATGTATACGGTAATAATTAGTGTATTGAGTCACATTAGGTGTCATATGAGAGATATAGCCTACCATTAAAACGCAAATGTCCTTAGGTATCTGTGCATTCTCTTTTCTATTAGTAACTTCCAAGTTACTTTAGTTAAAGGCTTTATATGAGTCACTTAGTGGCTTTTTGCAGGGTTATTCAGTATACTCTTCATATTTATAGTACATAAGATAATTAAACTACCATAAAGAGGAGCACCTTATGTCACTTATCAATATTCATAAGTCTATGATTATTCTAAATATTCTTTACGAACGTAATATTTATATTATAGTATATAAACGAGAGTGCTAACATTTATACCTTTATTAGATCTAGCCCAACTATTAAATAACGCAAAGTCATCTAAGATATCATATGGGAGGTTAATCTTTGTTATCACTAAGACTATACCAGAGAGATGGACAATGTTATACCATTATGATGTCTCACTATAAATATGGAGATAGCAGCATCCTACAATATTATCACCCGTTACCCGAACCTGTATAGACCTTAGTTCACTTACCTAGGTAAAATCCTCCTTCAGCTGTCACTTCACATCCTACTTATACCTGGTGAATTCTTATACCTCCTCCTGTATCCTTACCTCAAATTGATCACTACTACAGGTATTATATCCATTATCCCTTATGCTACTGTAGATTTTCTATGGTGGTTATTCTATCACCTGTTATAGTTGTACACCTATATATATATATCGAAAGTATCATATCATATCATACTTATTCTAATTGAGGGAATTCACATCATTCATTTTATTATTACTATTCAGAGTATAATTATTATTATTAATATTATTGTCCTCACTTTCATTCATCCAATCAATGCATATTTCATCAGTCGACCATATTCTCTATCCCCCTAGAGCTATTTGAGGTGTGTGCAGTACAGATTGATGGATTTTATCGCTAACACCGTAGATCAGACAGTAACAATTAATAAGATAGAATATGAGCGTACAAGTATCGATAAAGTAAAGTCCCCTTTACCTAGAGCCCTTATTTATAACTAATCCTCAAGTGAAATGAACTTACCTAGTTCACAGTAAGATAAAATATACCCTCATGATAGTTCACATAGACTGCTGAGCAGACCCTCACTGTGGTATTTCGTCCAAGTTGGGTATTCTATACCTCCATGGGTAATAAGCACCCACATAACACATACCCCCACAAAACCCTCGCCCATTCACTCCTGTTATGCACACTCTTTCTTTGCGTTCTTAGCGGATTCTTGAGCAGCACATACGAATCTCTTCTTCTCCTCTCTCTAAAGAGTATTTATTCATTTGAACGATTTATTTCCTTTTTTGGGAAACACGAATCACTATAATTTTAAACATGTCACCATGCCAGACGGTCGATTTCTATCACACTCCCACCATACAATCTCACGTGAGAGCTCTACAACCACAACTATTACCATCCATATTCCGAACTGACCAAGAAAGGCATAGCTAAAATGTTAACTAACTCTTAGTCCTTTTCTGATGAATACCGCGTATCGAATTTTGACTCGGGCCTTATACGTCGAGAAAACCACACTTTAACTCTTCGCAAGTACTCCCTAAATTTGATTGCGTCTGAGAAGGAAAAGGCATATACATACGATCTTATGAGTCTAATTTTTTCTCACACAGCAACAGAATATACACACATGCTCTCTACAAAATTGGTGCATAACGCAAAATATGGACTTTGTCCAAAGATTACTAATCCTCCATGAGTTACTATTTGCTTACTAATAGATGGAGATGGTATAGAACTAATCTACAGCTCAATCCTCACTACAGGTATGCCAATCTATCATTCTCTTCTTCGCCTTCTTATGCCAACAGTCCTGAGCGATAGCCTTGCAATATAATAATGCTAAAAAATTAAAGATACACTCAGAACTTTACTAAGTACTGTTGACGCGTAAATCTCACCAACCTCCACACAGCTTATATATATATATATATATATATATTATATATATATATAATATAAATATATATATATATATATTATATATATATATATATATATATATATAATAATAATATATATTATATATATATATATATATACTCAATTAGTAAACTACTTATGACGTAGATTTATTTTTAAGATTTAGTTTTCCCTAGGTGTAATTAGCGAAGTTTTTAAATAATATTCATAGGGGGGGGGGGATGTTAATATTAGAAAGGGTAACGTTAAGTTTATTTTAATTTTTTTTTTTATAATTACAATTGAACTAGAAAGATTAAATAATTCGAGCTACTCGTCATTATTTACGGGATTTGGTGCTAAGCACATTCCCAGCAATGAACGAGCATATACAGTTTAATACCACACACACAACTATATATAGATATATATATATATATATATATTAATATTTATATATTATATATATATATATATATATATATATATATATATATATACAGGACAAAATTTTAAAAAAGGTATATATAATATATATATATATAATATATAACTATATATATATTAAAATAATATATTATATATATTATATATATATATATATATATATATATATATATATATATTAATATATATAATATATTCAAACCAAAAATAAAAAAAGGTAACATGAAAAATTTTAATGAATTAAAATTACCATTAAACGTAAGCCGTGGGATCGACACTAATTTATATAAAATCGGGTAAGGAGACGAATATAATATCACTTGGATACAGAGAGCTTCGTCAGGAAATTTGACTGGTAATTGTAGGAATAAAAATATATGTCAGTCAAAAGTTTATCAAAAAAGACAATCAATCATGAAAATACAATTCCTAAAATAGTAAATTATCTTATCTTTATTACAATGCAATTAAAAATAGTAACTAAATTGTGGAGCACAATTTCTTCATTCCAAACGTACTGCCTTTCTTTTTTTGAGCGACTGAATCTTTAATAATTAAAAATAACTTAAATTAAAAAAAAATTAAAGAGAATAAACATGATCCTAAATCTAATCTCACCAATCTCTATCCTTGCTTTTATATATTATATATATATATATTATATATATATATATATAATATATATATATATAATATATATTAATATATATATATAAATATATATATATATATATATGAATGGGTGAGATCGCTGTTGAAAAACCACCTTCATTAGCTTAAAGACTAGATGATGTTGAAGAAGAGTGAGCATTGTCGCGATGAAATTTGGCGTTTCGTCCCGGGGGACTGCTTTGGACTCATCGGTGGTGGTCGCAGCTCCGGCCGAAAAAGCCCCCTTCCACCCAGCGCCACAGAACTCCCCCAGCGACAATTGCCGCGAGCACACTCCGCCTGCGCCCCTGACAAGGAGTCGGTCCAGCTGTAGATGAAGCTACGTGGTGCACACATTAAAGTGCCACCGAGAAAGACTCGACCACTCTGATACTCTTAACGTGGCAGTTGGTGCTGCACACTGCAGTGAGAAGGTACAGTAACAAAGCGTTACAGGAGACCGAACAGGCAGCGCCCAGCAAGTAAACTTGGAATTGATGTAATAACAGCGTTGAAACGCTTTGTGGTAAAAAACTCTAACAACGAAATGTCTTACCCACGCTGCGAACAACTTTGAGAAGAGAGGGATCTGGCTGGTGTTCGTTGTGCCACTCCAGTGTCACTAGTCATTCCGGTGGTCACCAATATGAAGGGGTTATGGTCCGCTTTTGAAGAACCACCTTCATTAGCTGAAGACTAGAAGATGATGTTGAAGAGAGTGAGCATTGTCGGATGAATTAGCGTTTCGTCCCGGGGGCTGCTTTTGAAACTCATCGGTGGTGGTTCGCAGCCCCCTTCCCCAGACTCCACAATATAATATATATATATATATATATATATATATTAATATATATATATATAATATATATATATATATATATATATATAGATTATAATATATATATATGGCAGCATCCGAAGAGTTCAGGCATGTAACAGAAAACTATAACCTCTACAGGAAAATAAATATACATTTTGATTATAAAATTGAAATTTTTTAAATAGCTTAAATAAATTTATTTTATTGTAATATTTATTAATAACGACTTAAATATTTGTAAAAATCTTACACCTGGCTTTGCACGCTTTGATTGACCTGAAACGTGCATTAGTTCTCCGAAAGCAAAAGGTGCAAATACCACTTTTTTACCTTTTGGAGAAACTTAGGAGGCCCAGAAAACCTCGACTTATCCTATCGTTTTGTTTACTAGCCCCCGGAGGTATTTCGTTAGTTTTAAAAAAAGAAAACATTCAACATTTAGATGTCTTTTCTCACTCGGAGTAAGCTTCATCTTTGAATTGTCAAAATTAATTTTCAACATTTTTTAACAATTTTATTTTTTAAAAAAGCCGTTATTTTTTTTATTTTTTTTAAATTTCCGGGGTAAAATGTCTCCTGATTAATAAAAATTATATTCATTTTCGTGTACCTGTTATAGTTCTAGTTACATGCCTGAACTATTCGGGATGCTGACCTATATATATAAATTATATATATATAATATATAATAATATATAAATATATATATATTATATAATAATTATATATATATATATATATATATATTATATATATATATAGTGCTAAAATAATTAGAACACCTAAACATTTAAATTTATTTAAACCGACTAGTTTCGGGTTATTACAAAACAACCATTTTCTACCCTAAATGCATAATGATATATAAACAAAATAAAATAGTTATAATAATCATAAAATAATAATAGAAATGTTGCTTCACTTTTTTATAGTAAAAATTAAATAAATAGTTAGAAGAGTCAACCAAAAAATCTAAGTTATTAAATTGTGGATTTTCATTTAGGGAAGGCTTCATGTTCCAAATATATAAGGATTCCAAAACTTCCAAATCTTCAGCATTTCCATGGTCTAAAATTTTGAAATTTTGATCCAATATATGATGATTATACCTGGAAGAGTGATTATAAATGGCCAAAAAGGGTGGATGATGGAGATCCTCAAAAGTTCTACTTGAGATACCCTTGTGTTCAGCAATACGTGTGGAGAGACATCTAATGGTCTTTCTTATGTAGAAAGCATCACAGCTATCACATTTGCCGTTATCTTTAACTTTAAAGAATTTACCAATCCTATTATCATTTCTGAAAATTAATTTAAACTTAAATTGTGGGAAAGATGTACTCAATAAATTAGTTATTCTTCTATTAATTTCATAACTAGTTCTTCCTAAAAATGGTAATTTCATATAAAGAATCTTTTTATTAGCAAAATATACAGGTGGAGAAGGTTGAATTTTAATTGTCAGTAGTTTTTTAAACCATTTGTCAATTAAAAAAGTTGAGAAATCATTTTTCAAAAATAAGTTTCTTAAATAGTCTAGTTCATTACTGAGATTTAAGCATGATGATGAAATTTTGTATCCTCTACCAAACAACGTTTTAATCAAATTTACTTTAAACATGAATGGAATAAATGAGTTAAATTTTATTAATTCGGAATACGTAGGTTTTATAAAAACAAGTTTGAAATTTATTTTTCTCCCTATATATTTTAACATCCAAGCAGAGCCTGATCTAGCTATTTAGCCGTTCCGGGCAAAATTAATATTTGCCGCCCTTTACAATGACACCTTATAAACTGTAACTTACGGTGTGTATGTATTTTTTTTATCGACTTATGTATCTTTCAACTTTGGAAACAGTGAAAATTTCATCAAAATCGGTTCAGTTTAAAAGATATGGACCAAAATGTTATATAAAGTCGGTTATATTTATGTAACTTTTGTTACATTGACTTGTTAATGACACGTTTTCCATGCAGTTTTAAATGAATAAAATAATACAAAAAATGATTGTTGAAAAATTTAATTAAAAAAAAAATATATAATTATGTAGAGCCATGAAACGAATTAGTCATTCTTGAAAAATAAGCAAATTAAATTAAAACACCTTTTTTTTCTAATATTAAACTATACCTAGTAACTAAAATAATTTTCTTCGCACTTTTTTTCTGCAAAATCTTTAATAATTTCTGACAAATTTATAGTGTCGCAAACCTTGTGTTCTATTGAAATCTTAGCCAATCCAGATAATCTTTTTTGTGTCAGTGGACAGCAGATAATTTTTTATTATTTTTAAAAGCTTCTTTCACAACTTGCAACTGTTACTGGTAAAGTTAAAAGAATTCTGAGAGCAATACCGATATTTGAACCAAATCTTAAATCTGTTTAAAATTTTAAAATGTCTTTACAAAGAACTGACAACTCCTCTGAAAGTTCTAATCCATTTATATCAGATGAGTTCACGTGGGTTAAAATAGTCTCGAGGTTCTTACAATGTTCTAACAATTCATATTTTGTTAGTTATACAAAAAAGCAAAATGTTTACTATGCTCAGTAATCTGGGAAAAGCTTAACTCCAAGGAGTTTATAGCTATATCTATAATGCGAAAAAATTTTTCGATCTTATATTTTTGACGGGGATTAATGATTGGTTCATCATCACACTCGTAACCAAACTGCTTCTTTTTGGATCGAACACGATGTTTAGGCACATTTTCAAAATCTAACAGCTCGCTGTCGATTTCAGCAGCTAAGGCTTTGGCGTCTTCAAGAACTTGAGTAAAATACTCATTTGAACTTGAGTTTTCAAAGAAAACTTTGGTGTTTCTTATTAATTTAATGACAGAAGCTTTCAAAATCTTTACTTTGCATTAATTTACTGACAGGATTTATCCGATTCAAAGTTTCGCACCAAATTATTACAGAGCATAAAAATTTAAACTGTTTAATTTGATTCAATAAACCCGAAGCTTCGTCTCGTGCAAAGGTATCCATATTTGTGTTTTGGTAAACACTAAACAATGCATCGTAAACTTGCTCTATTTGATGTCTTAGTGGTTTTATTGCCTCGATTCGACTTTCCCATCTCGTGTCACTAAGTGGTTTTAGAGTAATACATTTTACATTCATCAAAAGAATTGACCATCTGAACGTTGAAGAGGAAAAGAAAAGAAAACGTATATCTTTTGCACAATATTAAAAAAATTTGTAGCTTCCGGTGAAGATTTTGCCATGTCGTTTACCACTGCAAAGCACATAAAATGCCCGTGGATTCATGTTTTTTTATCCTGGCTTGGACCCCACTTTGAATATCTTTCATATTGGATACGTTATCGTACCCTTGTCCTCTTATGTTCTCTAAAGACATTCCAAGTGCTGATAATTGATCTAAAATAACTTGTTAGTTTGAGACCTGTAGATTTTTCGATTGGTATAAACCCTAAAAAACTTTCATTTATTACAATTTCTGACGTTCTTGGATGGTCTTAGGTTTGATTAATAGAAATATACTTAATTATCATAGTCATCTGCTCAGTTTTGCTAGCGTCCGGCGTACAATCTAAAATAATATAATATTTCGATTAATAATAGATATCAGAATATGGCTTTTTATACTGTCTGACATCGTATTAATGAACTCATTCTGAATAGTTGTACTTAAATAAATTGCTTGTTTCTCCTCTTTCTTCAAAACTCTGCGTTCATGTTCCTGCATAACAAAATCAAATTCGGCTAACAACTCTACTAGTTTTAAAATGTTACCATTGTTATATTGATACAGATTATCAGAAGTACCTTGAAAAGCCAAGAAACTTTTTGCCAACATTTTGACGATTGAGGCAATACGTTACAAAACTCCATTCCAGTGTTCTATTTCTGATTTAATTATTCTCTGTGACTCGGCAGCTATCGTATGCGAAGATTTGAGCCTACGTGAAAGTTCGAACCAAGATTTTACTGCCTTTCTATTTTTGAGCGACTGAATCTTCAATAGTGGTGATACATGAAATTAAAAAAATTAGAGAGAATGAACTTTTCTATCTGTTGACGCGTAAACCACCAACCTCTACATAGCTTGATTATATTTATATATACATATAAAATATATATATTATATATTTATATATTAATATATATTATACTATATATATATATATATATATATATATATATTATATATATATATTATATATATATTATATATATATATATATATATATTATATATATATGCTAAAATAAATATATAACATTCCTAAACATTTTAAATTTATTTTAAACCGACTTAGTTTTGGGTATTACAAAAACACCCATTTGCAAAGCTTAAAATGAGAACTCTAACAATTTATTGTTAACAAAGTTAAAATAATCATAAAATTAAAAATAAAAATGTTGCTTCACTTTTTTATAGTAAAAAATTAACTAAATAGTAGAAGAGTCAACCAAAAAATTAGAGAAAAATCAATTTCACTTAAAGGGAGTTTAAGTATAAATTGATAGATTTCATTAGGGAATGCTCATGTTCCAAAATTATAAGGATTCCCAAAATTTCCAAGTCTTCAGCATTTCCATGATTCTAAAATTTTGAAAATTTTGATTTAAAATATGATGATTATACCTGGAAGAATGATTATAAATTGCCGAATAGGGTGGATGATAGATTTGTGGAAGATGACCAATTTAAATTAGTTATTCTTCTAATTAATTTCATAACTAGTTCTCCTAAAAACGGTAATTATATAAAGAATCTTTTTATTAGCAAAATATATAGGTGGAGAGAAGGTTGAATTTTAATTGTCATTATTTTTTTAATACCATTTGTCATTAAAAAAGTTTAAAATCATTTTCAAAAATAGTTTCTTAAATAGCTAATATAGTTCATTACTGAGATTTAAGCATGATGATGAAATTTTGTATCCTCTACCAAACAAGTTTAATCAAATTCTACTTTTAAACATGAAATGAAAAAATCATTTTTTTATTAAATTCAGAATACGAGGTTTTATTCAAAACTGAAGTTAAAAGTTATCTTCACTCCTTCTATATTTTAACATCCAAGAATGCCAGTGAGTTTTCTTTTCTGTTTAAACCCTACTTTTAAAATGCTGTGAATTAAATATATTATTTAAAACATATTAAATCATTTATATCCAGATTAGAAGATCTTATCTGTTGACGCGTAATCTCACCAACCTCTACACTTAGCTTAATTACATAATATATATATATATATATATCTCTTATATATATATATTATATGATATATATATAATATTAATTATATATTATATTTTAATATATATATATTTATGATATATATATATATATCGCTAAATAATTTAGAAGAAATTAGTAAAACATGTAAATTTTATTTTAAACCGGACTAGTTTTGGGTTATTACAAAACACCCATTTTTCAAGGCTAAATTCAATTATCGATTAAAACAACAAAATAAAAAATAGTTAAAAATAATCATAAAATAAATAGTGTGCCTTAACTTTTTTGTTAAAAAATTAACTAAATAGTTAGTCAACCAAAAAATATTTTAACCGTTACGATGAGGATAATCTTCAGTCTCCTTCTACTGCCTTTCGTTTTTATCGACTGAATCTTCAATAGTGCGATACCTAAAATTTAAAAAAAAATTAAAGAGAAATGAACCTTTTCTATCTGTTTGACGCCCGTAATCTCCACTAACCTCTACAACTTAGTATATATATATATATAATATATATATATATATATATTATATATATATATTATATATATATATATATATATAATATATATATATATACTATCATTATATATATATATAATATATATATATATAATATATATATTATATATAAACTTAAATTGTCACGTTATATTTTTTTCTTTAATGGGAGATGGATTATAATCTTCAGTGTCCTCTACTAGCCTTTCTTTTTTTGATCTTCTCCATATAGATAAAAATGTTACAAGCATAAACTAATAGTCAAGAAGACTGTGGGAATAAGTGATAATTTTAACATTTTCAATATTAGAGCGAGTGCGCATCTTCAATCCCCCAATAACTGGAGTAAACATGTTTATATTTACTAGTGGAGGGCTAGATCTACTAAAGACTAATGTTAGAACGTTATCTAATGGGAGCTCCAGTAATTATAAATTTAATTGTGTGTGCGGTGCGATGTGTTGGGTAGTAAATTTATGTTTATCTTTATTATTATATATATAACTTAATATATATATATATATATATAAATAATATATATATATATATTATAACTTATATATTATTATTAATTATATATATACTAATAATATATTATATATAATAAACGAGGATATTCTAGATTGCCAAGCTTTGTGGAATAAAAAAATTGTGGTTTTTAGTTGGTTTCACTTATGCCATGGCAGTATTAAACTAACAATCGTTAAATTTTGGTAACCTTTTATTTTTTGGCAACCCAAGATGATGTTTAATTTCATCATACCCTCAAAATTTTTTATCATATTCAAATTTTTCCACGATTCGTCTTTGACCTCTTTGGAGAACATTATTAACTCGTCGGTTTTCAAACCGATGTTGCGAAATTTCGGTTTACAAAGAGGATTTTAATTATTAATTTCAAATACGATTATTATATGCAAATGTAGTCAAATTAATTTCGTGAAACTCTATTTTGTGTAATATTTCGTCTGTAAATTGATCCATTTAATCATTTCCATTTATTAAATAGTCCAATAGTGGTGTTCTTTTGATAGACGAAGCCACTTGTTTATTAATAAATGGAGCTAAATTAGTTGCTCATTACGCTTTCTGAATATGAATAAATGAGTTTAATTTGCTTGCGGTTAAGCTACTCGTTTATTTCCATTTAAAGTTTTTAAACCTATAGATTTGAAATAACTATACCTGAAACTTGCGAGTATTTGTTTATCATTTGAACTTATCCAACGTGGAAAGATTATTTTTTTTTAATAAGTTTACATTAATAACGTTTAGTTCAAATAAATTACGTTAATTAATCTGAAAATCGCGTCACATATGTAACGTTAAAATAAAGTTGAATCTTATTTTAAAAGTAACGTACGTTAAAATTATTAGTAAGATTAATAAGATCCGAAATGGGTATAAGTTTAAAAATGGACATATGTAGTTTACTGTAATTATCGGTAAAGATTAGCATATATTATGCGTTAAAATTTTACACTATTCTACTTAACAAAGAACAAAGTATAAAATTAAAGAAACATAAGGAAATTTTAGGGCACGAAATAAAACGTTTATCTTGAATTATAATGATAATTACATATGCTGTTATTACAACAGCCTTACTTCGGGCAATTTTATAAAATTCGGGTCGTTGAAGATTTGGTTTTAATATTTGCAACTTTATTTTGTTTATTTATGAGAACATATTTAGAATAATAAATACTAAGTAATTAAAATCTAAAAAGAAAAATAACTTAGAAGAAAGATTTGAAAATGAATATTTAAAATCACCGAAATGAGAACCCTTAGCTATATACCCTCATTTTGCAACCATAATTCCCCATCGAAAAATATATAATCAATCCTCAACAATTTCAAATATTTGAAGTGGTCCATTCCTTTAATTCTAATAATAGCCGTTTGGTATAGAAAAGAATAAATCGAGCTATGTCACTATATTCTTAACCCTTATTCTTCCGTCGTTACATGAATTTTTAAAGAATCATTCAAATATATATTTTACAATATGTAAATTACCTTTTTCAAAATCAATGTTATCATTTCTTGATATGATTTTGATGGGTGATATAGATTTCATTAAATAAAAGGCATTTATTACTCGCAACTTCAAAGGTGAAAATTTTTATGAAATTTAGACATATTCTATACGACTTTAAAATGTTTAACTTTAAAAAGTATTAGAACACATTGCTTCTAATTGCTAATCTTTCGATAATTGAATCTCCTGAGTGATAATTTTTTTTCTATTTAATTGTCTTGCGCACAGTACTATTGAACCTTAGACAAGCGTTTTCAATTCATTTTTCAGTCTTTCCTTATCTAATATATATATATATATCTTATATATTATAATAATAATATCTATATATATAATATATATTATATACTATACTTATATATATATATATTTTATATATATATATATATATATATATATATATATATATATATTGAGGGGGGTTGGGGTTTTGCTGAAATTGTAATAGTTTAATTAAATTTGTGATCATTAGTTGTCATAGCAATATAAACCAAATGAAGTAGTAAATTTGGCAACTAGGAAAGATAAAGCTGGCAACCTTCCATATTTCACCTTTCATTTTTCCATTGTTCGCCATTGAGCTCGTTGAAGAACATTGATCTCAACGCTTTTTAAATCGATGCTTCGAAATTTCGGTTTACACAAAGGATTTTAAAATAAATTATCTGCTCTGAGCTTGACAAATTTATTTCGTGAAATTTGAATTGGTAAATTATTTCATATCTGTAAATTGATTCGGATTAAGCCACTTCCAATTATTTAACGGTTCAATAGTGTAATAATTTCAATTTCTGATGAGCGCATCCCAAATTTTAATAAGAGCTTAATACGCTTGCAGATAAGCTGCTCATTTCTTATTACCCTCCATTTTGTAGATGAATGAGTTCAATTTGCTTGCAGAAAGCTAATCATTTATAATTAGATTTTTACTTCGAATAATTTCCAGAGATTTAAATTTGCAGGAAATTTTAACGCAAATATGCGAGGTATGGTTAGCAATTTGAATTTTCCCCATGGTGGAAAAAGTTTTGAAGTCTCGAAATACACTTTTAACCAGGGTTGTGGAGTCGGAGTCGAGGAGTCTGGGAGTCTGTAGTTTTGAAGAGAGTGGAGTCGGAGTCGGAAATTTTGAAAAGGTGGAGTCTGGGTTGTAATTTGAAGAGGGTGGTGAGTCGGAGTTGAAGTCAAAGCCGGTAATTTTCAAAAGGGTGGAGTCGGAGTCGGTAATTTTCAAGAAGTCGGAAATTTTGAAGAGGGTGGAGTCGGAAAATTTTTGAACAGACTCCACAACCCTGCTTTTAACTACATCAATTTTGACATGTTTTACTACGTAAATTGATAATGAGAGATAGTTGGATACTCGATGAGGCTGGCTTATAAGTTAAGCAATTTGTATTTTCTATAATCGGTCTCGAAGGAATGTTTTATTGTGATAAATTTAAGAAACTACGCAAAGAAGCCATTAACTTGCTAACCCATTAAGAAAAGCTCACTATTTTTTAAAATATTTTGGTAAATTAATAAATTGTTTTTTTAAATGGTTAGAATCAAGCTGTACGTAAGTATTAACATCGTTCAACAAAGCAAAGCCAAGAAATTTGGTGACATTGCCCTTATAAACTTTGCCATCGATCCATCTGTATGTAAGAACAGATACAATACAAACTTTTTTTGTTGCAATTTTTAAATGGTTCAGTTGAATGTGGAGAGAAAGGTTGAGAAGCTTTAATCTGAGGAGAAGAAAACTAATTTAAATGAAACCTTGGAAGTAGATATAAAATCCACCAATTTTTGTGACAATGGTACAATAACAATGATGGAAATGACGTGAGAATACAATACCTCAAGGTTATCAAGGATTATTTAGATTATTGTATTCCATACTATACTAGGAAGGAAATTTTCGAATGCAATATAAAACTAAAATTACCATAAATATTGTGACAAAAAAAATCTCCTGAAAGGATTTTTGCTTTACTTCATTGATGGTTTTGTTTCTCTTGATAAAATGTATGCCTTAAAAAAATCCCAATATGAAAACTATTATAAAACTAAATTGCAAGCACAATAATGATGATTATAATAATAAACTAATTTTTCTTTAAAACATCCCAGAGCTTCAGCATGTGTGTGTGTTGTATTGGCCTTTCAGGAGATAACTTGTTTAGATGTAAAAAAATTTCGCAATAGTTTTCATTTCTCAGATTGTTGAGAAATCTAAAAGTATCAGTACTCATAATTTTATATGTAAATAAAATGAATTAAGAATATATTTTTTATAATTGAAAAGAAAATGTTGACATTGTAGGATTAAAAAAACAAATATAGCATTAGTCGTATTGGCCCATGTTCCGCTTCATGTAGTCTATTATTCTGTATAAAAATATGTATGATTAACATTATTAGCAAAGTGTATATTAGGTCGAATAAACTACAAAAAAAATTGTATATTCATAAATAATAAATAATAGCAATATCAACAATAAAAATAACAGGAAGCAAAATATCAGTTAATAATAATAATTAAAATAATTAACGCCCGCCCGCCCACGCCTTCTCAGTTCCACCCGGTCCCCCTAAAGTCGCCTCTCTCGACTAGGGCTTCGATCCAGAGCTGACCAGCCAGTCAGGCAGCTCCATACTTCTGGTTGCATGCAGAACTCAACGATAACTTTTACTGCGCATAGATCTTGCAATGAGAAGATCTCCATGGCGAGAATGTAATTTTTTTCGCGTAATCCTTGGGAATAAAAGAACAATAGAGTTTGATTGTATGTAAATCATAGGAAGGTGAGAAAATAGAAGAATGATGTATTGCCAGACTTTACCAGTAAGGTTACATTTGTTATAAAGAACATTTTGCCGGGTAAGCTTTGGGAGTCAGAGTTGACCAGAAAATGGATGAGACTGTACAGACTGACTAGTCGTACGATCGAAGAGAGTGAGAGAGCAGTAAAGAGAGAGAGAGATTTGTTGGATGATGGGAGTTGTGAGTGAGGAAAAAGTTAATATGAAGTCTTCGGTTCTAACGAGTTTGCTGTCTTATAGTTATTATCTGTCTGAGAGTTCTGAGAGAAGAAGCGAGAAGATTGGTGAGAGATGATGAGATGAATAGACATTATTGAAGGATAAGAACGAATAGATAAGAGAGAGAATGAGAGACGAAGAGAGACAAGTTAAGTAGATGATGATGAGAAGAGATATGAGAGAAGAGAGAGATATGAGAGAGAAGGAGAAGAAGAGAATGAGAGAGAGAGGTCAATACAGACGAATAGTTCTAGATTTCCATCTTTTCAAGAAGGTCTATGTGAGTAAAACCAGGGTTGTGGTGTCGGGTCAAAAATTTTCCGACTCCGACTCCGACTCCACCCATCTTGGTGGAAAATTACGACCCGACTTTGCGACTCCACTCCTCTGTGAAAATTTTACACTCCAACTCCATCCTATTGAAAAATGAAAACTGTGTTTCAGTGACTTATTCAATAATTAATTTACTACCATTTAATTTCCATAAAAGGTTAAAAAGAATAAAAGGGTAAATGAAACTATTTTTTAAACTAATATCCTAACTAACTAACAGACAAATGTCACACGGCTCACTCGCAAATCCCAGATATTGTGCGTTCAGATTATAGTGTACGAAAAAACTAACTTAAATTGAAGATTATGAACTACCACACCTTCACAAAAATGCATTTAATTTCTATAATCATCAATTTGTATGATATTTTACCAATAGGACTACAACAGACTTCATTATTTAACAGGTTATGTGAAATAGAAGAAGAATTCCAACTTTTTTTTTTTTTGTGCATCTTATATTCTTTTTATCTTTCTGTTCTTTGATGGTCAAATAATCTCTTAATAGTTATGAAATCATAAGACATTAACTTTATTTTAACTTTCATTTTAGCTTTCAGACAAATTTCATTTTATATATTATATAATATATATATATATAATATATATATATATATAATATTTAATAATATTATAATTATTAGATTATATATATATTATATATATATTATTATTATAGATTATATAAGTAAATATTATAATAGATATGCATATATATATATTAATTTAATATATAATTATATATATACTTCATATATTAATATATTTAAAAATAATTATATAAACCATATATTATTATTGTAATATTTATATTATATAATTATATTAGGTTATATTTATATATATATTATATATAAATATTTATATTATTATATATATATATATTATTATTATTATATATATTATATATTATATATATATTTATATATAATATATAATATATTAAATATATTATAATATATCTATTAATCATATATATTATATTATAGTATATATTATATAATATGATATATTATATATATATGATTTAACTGTTTATTATAATTTATATTATTATTATAATATTTTTATATAAATTATATATTTATTTTATATATTATATATATATAATAATATATATATTATATATATATATATATATTATTATATTGGTTAGGGAGACTCTTTTTATAAAAAAAAATATTACTTTAATATCTTTTTTAAATCTTTTTTTAATTAGCGCTATACCGTAAAGAGGATTAGTCCTAACACTAGTCAATCGATAGATTCTCACTTATTGTTATCATCGGTCTGAATGTTAAACTACATGAGAATCATTTATTCAATATATACTTAAAAATAAAAACACTACGTTTCTCTCTCGGGTAGCTACCATCTGTGAGCATCTCCTCTCTCTCCGACCCGCTAGTGTATGAGATACAATTGATTGTATTATCTGTTAATTCCAGTCTGTCGATATTATATATATATATATAATGTCTATATATATATATTAATAATATTATATATGATATATATTAATATATTACTTATATATATATATATACTTATTATATATTATATATATATATATATATTATATATAATTAGTGAAACACTGTTGGTATCGTATTTTTTTCGCATCCGCTGCATGCGGATGCGAATGTTTGATTTTAATAGCCGCCGGATGGCGGATGGTTCTGTATATGATATTATTATATTTATATATATATTATATACTATGTACTACATATACTATATATATATATTATATATGTATATACTATATAATATATTAATAATTATATTTATATAATATTATTTTAATTTATATATATATGTCCTAATATATTTCGTGAGTTAGGTCACAATTCATAATATAATTGTTACTCCAGGGTGCCGAGACTGGACCCAACTCAATGCAAACCCCACCAGCCTCCTTCCTCCATCTCCGACTAATGGAATAGAGATTTACAATAAGGGAAATTACATTGCAACTAGTATTGAAATGTAAATATAGGAAGGTTGTGCTTGAGAAACATCAATTTTTCTGCCTTTTTCTGCAGAGAGTAAACTTATTTTCATTCATTTATATTAGCCCAGCATTGCTAAATACTCTCTCTCATTCATTTTGAACACTAGTTGGAGGATAGGCCAAATATTCCTATGCAGGTTACTTTAGGGAGGGTATTTTTATACTTCATACTTTTTCCTGAGGGTGTTTTACCCTAGTCGTTATTTCTTGGTTAGATAGCTTTTCAATCATTTGCACTACATCTTTTTTGGGTATGGGAGTGCTTTCTATCCATTACTTACTGCGACTGTAGAAAATTCTTCCAGTGAATCTGTTATGATTTACTTGTAGAAGGTTTGAGTTCTTGTAATTTCTTTTATAGGTGCTAATTAATAGACAATTTGGATTGAAGTTTCTCAACTGCAACACAAGGTGAAGATTTAACTTGTCTAAGTATGTTACAATAAAAAAAACGTATGCGCTTTATAACGGGGATCTAAGTAAGTTGTCAATAGTATGAAGGTCATTTAATTTCCACAGAACTAAAAGCGTATTTTTAGCTTCTAGTTTTTACATTCTTTCATTCTTTTTAAACCTTTCGATCATATTCATTGTAAATGGTTCAAAATTCTTCCTTGCGTTGAGATTAATGGTTACTTCGGAGACAGAAGCTGTAGAGGCGCTGATTTTTTTGGCATCAATAATCTCATGGACTCTGTTGACTCAAATTATTATAACTCATGATGTGAGATCATTGAGTGTCATCATTACACAGTTGAGGCGAGTCCCATGTCTCTCATTTAAGAAAAGAGTTCTTCATTCTTAAGTATTTTTTATTTATTAAAATTCTTTATCAAATCTCGACAATTAAATTATCTGTGCAACATCCCCAGGAAAAAGGCTCGGATGACGGAGGTCGGATCTTTAATTAATGTGCGGATGTGATGTTACCTGGCCCATCATTAATTATTTATATATATATAATAAATAATATATATAAATATAATAATAATATTAATATATATTATTATATATATATTATTATATATATTATATACTATATAATATTATTATATATATGTATTATGGCCATATAGGGATAAAAGTATCGGTATCGTATTCGGTGCATAAAAAATTTGTCCGGTTTATTCTGTATCGGCAATTGAAAATAATGCAGCTACTTTAAATCTATTTCTCGGTATCGGCCTCAAACATTTTTTGTATCGGTTATTTTTCTTTGGGCGGCAACACTCAATACTATAGTATATAATATATATATAATATTATAATATATATATTATATTATATTAATATATATATATTATATATATTATTTATATATATATATATATATGATATTAATATATATATATATTTATGTTTGTATTTAGTCTTTAAAAAAAATAAACTAGTTGAAAGATTTGAAATATATATATATATATATATATATATATTTTATTTTACAATTATATATATATATATATAATATATAATATATACTATATAATTATATATATATAATTAAAGTAATATAAAGATACGTTACATACGAACATTAGCTATCCTTTGCCAATGCTCGCACCTACGAATAAATGGACTCCTCTCTTGGATTCCTACTAGAAATTAGTCCGAATCGAGATAAATGCGGTCTTGCCTAATAGATGCTGACCTCTTGCATCGGAGATGTCAGGATCAATCTTCTAAACTTCCTCGTATCTTAACAATATATAAAACAACCCCTTTCACCAGATCATCTCCGCATTAAATGCAACATTTATTAACATTGACAGATTATTTAACGTAACTCGCCACACTACCGTTAACAATTTCATTATACCTTCCCATAGGAGTTATGGTCTTTATCTTTAGACAACACCGCCATAATAGTCCCTTTACCAGAAATGCACCTAACTGGAAATTGGTCCGGCGCAGAAACAGCATTAAATCCGAAAGTATGCATTGTATTAATAATAAACAAACCACCCTTTCGAATCATTACTAATGGTAAAAATCTATCTTTAAAGAACACAACCACCCCACTCTGATTTCCGAACCACAACTTTTCCGCCTCCATACTGATACGATACTGACAATATGACGTTATATCGTCGTAGAACCGATACAACCCTCTCAATCGGGAGATAGCGTACATGCCACCTGTCTGACACCTTCACACTGGTTGAATCGTAGTGGTCGAATTCACCCAGTTATACGATTCAGCAATAATATCTTCCTCATTTACCCACCGAGCTTGATTGAGCAACAGTCCACCAGGGCAAGTAATATCCGAAATCTTATCAATATGCGCATTCCATGTCGCCAATTTTTCTCCATCTCTTACTATTGAACATTCTTTTAAACATTTCTCACATCTCTTTTCTTGCAAAATTAGATTGAAATGTTATAAAAAAATAACTTAGCAAACTCCAATCGTTTTCGCATATATCAAACAAATCACTTATATTCATTTCTAAACTTTACGCTGACAACTCCACTTAACATCCGACGAATATAAACTTTGTAAGCATACTGATCCGAGTTTTTTTTTTATTTTATCATCTATTACAACTAATCGATTAACAACTAATCGATTTATTTTTAAAATATCACTTTGTTCAATCCCATAAACTATCGGAGTGACTTAGTTTGTATTTTTGCTGCCGAAAGTAAAATAAAGCCATTATATATTATATAATTTATATATATATTATATTGTTATATATTATATATATCAATATTAATATATAATATATTATATATATATATTTATATATATATATATAATTATATATTATAATATTAGTTATATTATAAATATATATATATATATATATATTTGCAATATATTTCACACAAGTTTTTTTAAATTTTGACGGCTCAACAAATTTTTTCAAATCCTTCACTCTTCTATATCAGGCAGCCATAAATTTTTTTGTTTCCCGAAAATCTATACCAATTGCCATAACTTACAATTAAATAAATTTTCTCACCTGTTATAAACTGACATGAAATATCAGATTGTATAAAAGTTTTTTCTTCTAAGCTTAAGTTGTTAGATTGCAAAAAAGCCAATAAAGGACTTTCATCACCCTTTATAATTATTAAAATATAAAATAGACTTTTATTAGTGATTAAAACGCATCTTCTCACAATCAAGCATATTGTTTCAAATTGATAAAAATAAAATTATTTCCATAGACTATTCAGCACCCTAGCCATTATAACTATTTTATTACAATATATCGCAAAAAAATAGCCAGATTTCCAAAACACTACAAACACGACAATATTATGATATATATATATATTATATTATTATATATATATATATATATATAATATAATATATATATTATTATATATATATATATTATATATATATAATAATGTAACATACACAGTGTGACGTCAGAGTATAGTCACTTACGCAAAATTTTTAGAGTAAAGAATCATGTAAATATATTCTACTAGGCAAATCAATATCAAATGAGCTAAGAAAGTTTTTTTGTCTTTTGATGAAACAAAACTATGAATGTTTTCACTAACACTATACAAAATTTTCAGTCCAACAGCTGCCCCACAATCTTAAAACTAACATAACTTCGTTCCGACCCAGAATCTAAAAGATCTAGCAAACCCCCTTGGTACAATGTGATTTTTATAAATGGAATGTAACGTTCATAAGTGTTTCTGCTCAAAGCGGCGATGACAATACGGGGGAAATTTCCTCTACATAAAGGGGTGGTTGTGCTGCAGGAGTCAACGTTAGACGATGACAAGTTAGACGCAACTGGTTCTGTGGCAGAAAATTCTACCAAATCATCCTGCATCGCGGATTGATCGCCACATGCAAAAGAAAAAAAATTGTATATTTTCAATAACAACTTTTTATGTATGTGAGCAGGAGAAAGAATAACAATGACAAATTCTGCGTTTCGTAAATTGGATTCTATTGAAAAGCATTGGGTCAAGTTCTCCATTCAAGTATTTAAAGCTCTTGAACGTTTACCAATTTTTTTTTATTTTTTATTTTTTTTTTTTTATATATCTTTCCTTTCTTAAAGATTATAAAAATAACTATACATTAACATTTCGAATATTAAATATTTGGGTAATTGTGAAATATATGCACAGTTAACAGCAGGAGAATAGAAACCTGAACTATATAAATAGTTTTAAGAATTGGCAAGGGTAAAAATATTATACCTTTCTAAACAAAAATGGTGATGCTTTGTAAAAACTATTTATATAATTCATGTCCCTGGACTACTAACGTTAACTGTACATTAATTAACATTTTTAGCTTTCTAGCAACTGAAATGGAAAAATATAAATAATTAACCAATTAATATAAAGTATCATCTACAAAAAATTATACCCACCACAGAAAGAATATCTTGATTAGTTTTACCTTTTTTTGGTATGGGCTCAGCTTATCGACCAAACCCTGTATTTGAATTCCACACTTGCGACATTTCACCCTAAAATAAGTAAAATATGATTGACTCTGTCAAATAACTTGGAAAGATATAAAAATGCCACTGTCTCTGTTGAATCATTGCTTATAAATCCATGTTGTCTATCATCCAGAATGATATCTTTGATTCTATACAGAAGCGCGTATTCAAACAATCTTAGAGAAACAGACATCTTCACAGGTCTATAATTATTGGAATCACAACAATCTCCATATTTATCCTTTATGATCGGCATTATCGATCCATGCAACAATTTAAATGGTAAATGATTGTTCATCATACATACATTCATGAATTTCACTATAATTTTATTCAATTTTTTCGTCCCAAATTTCAACTAATATAAATGTTTCCCATCCGGACCTAAAGTTGGATTCATTTTATTAATTATTTCTTTAACTTCCGTAGCAGTGAACAATTCTCAACCTTCCGTCCAATGAGCTTTTTTAAATGCATTCTCAATGTGAGATTGACAAGATCTTTCATTAAACACTTTCTAAATTTATTCGAGAATAATTCTCCTCTTTTTCCATGATCATTTTCTTGATCTTTTTTTTGATTACGTCTCTTTTAAGTAAACTTTCCTTAACAACTTCCCCCCCCCCCCAAAAAAAAAAAAAAGGAAAATTTTTATACTTTTACCATTAAAACTTTTGGCAAAATTTTCATTCCTTATCTCGTTTTCCTTCAATCTACATTTTTTTTAATTAAAATTAAATTCGCTGGTGATTTACAATTCATCAGAAAATTAAATAATAATTAAATTCCAACCCTTAAGCAACCATTTGTCATAATGACACGAAAATGAATATTTTTTATCTTTTATTAAATTTTATATTCTAGCTAGGCAATATATATATATATATATATATATATATATATATATATATATATTATATATATATTATATATCATGTGTATATTTATATATATATATATATATATAAATTATACTCATTACCGTCTCCCACATAACTGAAGAGTGGTGTCAGTTGCAGATCGCGAATTTTCTGCTGATCGCGGGCAACTGTGTTGTCAATAATTGCAACCCTTGACGAAACTTTCCATGAAGTGATCCTTGTCTCCGCGTTAATCTATTTCCTTCATCCATACTAATCCCCTTGCTATTAAATAGCTCCTTTACTCCATCAACCCACTTCCATTTGGTTTTGCCCCTTCTTAGGATTTTAAAACCTTCTTAGTCAATCTATTATTCATTCATTCTAAGCTTCTGACATATCATTTTAGTACCTCTTGATTTGCTCTTTCTATCAAACATTCTTCTATCGGCACATATCCCTTTTCCTTACATTGTTTCTAATTCTATCTACTCTCCTTTATTCCACAAATACTCTTAAACCATTCATTCTAAAACCTCAACTTTTTTTTCATTTAGTGGTTTAATGCCCATCGTCTCATCATCCCATACAGAATAGTTGGAACAAATATACACGTCGAACAATTTTTCAATTCTTTACCTTCTTGTTAAAATATATTTTTTTCCATTAATTTCTCTAAGGCTGCTTAATACTCCTTCACCCGCAGCAACCCTATGGTCAATCTCTTCTTTTCATGCCTCCGAAGCGCCCAATATCCGTCCTTAAAGTTATCTAATAACTGTTGCCCTCATGCTTAGGCCTTTCCCCATTCACTTTATGATATTCAACTTTACATCAGAATCGTCTCCTTTTGGTTTTCCACTAATTTTCATCACTTTACTGTTAGCTCAATTAATTTTAATCCTTTTCGCTGCACACTCGTTCAAACTCAGAACACCAAATTTCACGCTAGTTTTTCCTTTTCGTATCGGAATCAACATAGTGATTCGTCTGGTCAAAAGGTAAGACCGCTTATTTTCCAATTATCTTTCATTAACAACTTATCAGTTCTTTCCCCAATCTATCCATATCCTTAACTACACTTTCTATAAAGATATAAAACAACCATGGAGACATAACGCAACCTTGTCTTCTCAAACACACCCTTATTTAAACCACTCCCTTTCCCTTCTGTCTAATTATAAACACACACTACACGTTCTTGTTAAAATCCTTAATCGCCTTTTTAATAGCAAAATCATTTATTCCATAACTTTTCTAATGTTCTCCACAACTTCCCTCTTCGCACTCTATGATATAGCCTTCCAATCAGAAAGAATTGCAAAAACGTCTTTTTCTTCTTTTCTATAGAATTTATAGTTCATATTCGTTTTGTAATACCTATCCCACATACATTCTCGACCATCCCTAAAGCCATATTGTTCCTCTCCAATCTGTTAATCTGTAATACTCTTAACTTTTTATAATTAAATCGACCATTATACTTTTCCCCATACAATAAATAAGCTTATTCCTCTATTAATATTGGAGCACTGCTTTTTTGTTCCCCGCTGCTACCCTATATAAATGAACCACAAGCAGGGAATCTTCCCAATCTTTTGTACCTCGCACTTGATTTTCAGCAAAATTGGAATAATTCATCAGCCACTCCACAACAATGTTACCTTCCTTTTTCAACATTTTCTCTTTTGTATAGCATCTAACCCAGAAGATATTCGCCCTTTCGATATCTTCAAAGCGCATTCACTATTTCATCCTTTGGTAATATGCCCTACATTTACAATTCTAAAACTCTTCCATCGTGATATTTTTTCTTCTTCCTCCGCATCTATTCTTCCAGCATTTTATTAGTTTCCTCAAAATGTCTCCCTATCTATCCCAGATTCCCTGAACATTCTTTAACTACAATTACCATCCAATGCCTTACTCCAGTTATGACGCCTTCTCTCTTATTCCAAATCTTGTTAATCTCCTTTCCAAAATAGTTTACTTTTCTCCTGATAGTTAGCAACAATCGTTCCACTTCCACCGTTGCTTCTGCCCTTCTTCTTTGCTAGCTTTCACCTCTATTTTCGCCACTCTCTTGTATCCTCCCAGTAGCGGACTATTATAGCTAAAATGTAAAAACTTCTTTTTCCTTTAATAATATCTAATTCTTCACTCCACCATTCGCTACCTTTTCTAATTTTTTTCACACCACAAACTTCCCTTGCAGTCATCAGTATCGTTTCCTTAAAAGCATTCCAATTCTCTCTCTCCCTTCTTCTCTTTTCTTTCACATTTCCATTTTTCTGCCTAAGGGTGTTGTAATTATTATGGGCACATATTCTTCATTTTCTAAATTTCTCAACTCTTGTAACTTCTACACTTGTATTTAAATTTTCAAATCTTTTCTTCCACCCTCCTTCCACCTTTATCTTCTACTAAATAGTGATCAGATATATCCTCCTGCTGCACCCCCTTAAAACGTTCATATCCAACAACATGTCTTTCTCCATTTGACTTATACAAAATCGAGCAGAGCACAAATACCTGTCACTCCACTAACCCAGGTATTTTGTTTCTCTTATTAAACCACGTATTTCCTATTATCATTTCTTTCGCAGCGCATAATTCTAACAATTTTTCCCCATTTTGGTTTTTGCCTTGCACTCCTTGTAACCACGTATTCCTTTTTAACTTGTAACTTTCACCCACCTTGCGTTTAAATCACCTAGCAAGCATACTTTATCATCCTATTGAAACTAAAACCTATACAATCGTTTAGTTCATCCCAAAAACACCTCCCTTACTTCCATCTCAGCACTATCATTTACTGTGGTCATATGCACCTATAAATATCCAGTTTTTCATTTCTCCGTTTCATGTTACCACATTAATCTTGAACCATACAAATTTTACTTTCACAGATTCCCATAACTCATCTTTCATAATTATTGCACACATTCTCTAGCTCTGACCCTCTCACTCACCCCTAACTAAAATCCCCGTAGCTCCTAAACCTTTCCTCTCTTTGCCTATTAGCTTAGTTTTCACTTAAAAGCACAAATATCAATTCCCCTCTCCTTGTGCAAACCAGCCCAATACCTATTCTCTCTTACCTTCAGGCATTTACCCTCTTAACATTCAAAACAAGCGATTTTAAAAAATTTGTTCTTCTTATTTCCACTTTCATACTTTACTGAGGTCTGTTGTATGTATCCGTTGTTTATAATTTTCTCCTTGTCATTCCTTTTCCACTGCTCCTTGTTTCTTGGGGAAGAAAACTTGAAATGATGGAGTTTTCCCAGGCTCTTGTAGTCACTCGCCTGCAACAAATTTTCACGGGCAATTATTAACAACTTTCTATTAAAATTTTAGAACAACTTACCTCCGCTCAACGAACGAATTATTCAGCAATATAATAAGCTTATTATTTTCTATACATATGATCATTTTGATTTAGTAGTGCTGATTATTAAAAATAGTTAAATAAGTTGTAAGTATTGATAATGTTATAATTATATTATTATATATATATAAATATTTATATATATATATATATATATATACTTATATATATATATATCTATTATATTATCGCATATATATAATTATAATTTTTTTTTATAATATTATTATTTTTATTATATAATATATTATATAATATATTATATATATATAATATATATATATATATCAGGCGCGACTCGTGTATAGGATCGATGGAGCGACCGCTCCTCCTTCATAATTAACCATAAATTCTGAATTATAACACTTAATTAAAACACATGTTTTCATATTTAATGATAAATAATTGATATTGCCAAATTACTTTTTTGTATGTAATAAGGCTCAGAAACGACGATGGTCTTCATATTCTAATAATAAGAAATTCGAATAAATATACTCGTATCAGTTGTATGAAGTTATTTTGAATTTCTATTTATAAAGAAGCGTGATAGCGAGCGAATTCCATTCTTCTCCAGTCTTTACTCCCTATAGTCCATGTATAAATCATATCGTTCGGTAAGTTGATACAATAAAATATACCAGTTTGGAGCGATTAGCGTGTTCGCTTGTAAATGTCGTACAGTTATTATATTAATAAATATTTTATTTATTATTTATTTTATTATTATTATTATTATTATTTATATTAAATTAATTATATAATTATTATTATCATTATTATTATTATTATTATTACAATTAAATAATATAAAATATTATTATTATTTATTTATATTATTTTTATTATTAAATTATTATATTATTTAAAATAATTTTTATTATTATTCATATTTTTTATATTAAATAATAATAACTATTATTATTTATTATTATAATTACTTTATTATTATAATAATAATTTCCTATACTTATATAATATATATATATATTATAATATAATATCTATAATATATATATATTTATAATTTAATATATATAGAATATAATATTATATTAACTTATTATATTATTATAATATATCATATAATATTTCCAGAAGTGGTAGTGTATGACCTGCTTCTGGCTCACTAATTCTCAACCTTTTTTCACAAACTCCTCAGAGATGCTCTGTATTAGATGAAATTATGGGGAGAGGGTTTCTAAAGACTGTTAAAACAAAATGGATTTTAAAATCCGGAACTATAAACATGCTTTTTGAACATAGAGAGCCATTGTTAGAGGGCTTTGAAAAAAATTCGAAACAAAAGCAAACAAGGAGAAACACGAGAGTAGGAGGTTGCAAAGACTATTGACTGTTCCTACTTTTGTATTTTTTGGCTGCCCCACCGTTTCGCCCATATAATGCGAACACCTAGGGGGGGAGGAATTGGTTATTTCTTAAAAAATTTTAATACAATATTTTAATTAAGAAATCCAGACGTAATTCTCTAAAACTAAAGCTGTGATGTGAAAACTACAATTAGATTAGTTACTTAGATTTAGTAAACAAGGAATGACCACCATAATTGAAGGAACGTATGATGTTTAGTGAGGTGAAGAGGAGATCGTTAAATGCTTTCCAATTACTAATAATCTTTTTAATGCTACTGAGTATTGAGTTGCATTAAAAAGACTAACTATTTTATCACTTTTTTGTAACTCTTGAGACTCAAATCTGTTAACTTGAGTTATATATTTCTTCGAGAAGATTTCTATTCTCGGAAAAGAGAGCTCTTGATTCTTTAACTACATTATGGAAAAAATTCAGGATCAGACTTTTGAAGAAACATTAAAGTTTTGCTAAAAATTTAAACCTACCTCCAGTCATTTCTATTTTGAAGCTTTTGAAAGAATCTTCTTAGATAAAAAAGAATTAAACGTTTATGCTGGGAATACAAGGCGACAATTAGCACTTGGAATGCCCTTCGGTGTCTGCGTGGCAACTTAAAGAGAGATGTGCCGTCTAAGGCTGTTGGTGAATCATCTGTTGATGACTATTATGACAAGTTCCAA
>JABUQX010095199.1:0-2500 GCA_015478945.1 Trachelipus rathkii
ATGTTATGCATAAATATTGTCTATTAAAAAAATAGTCAATTATATAACAATAAATACCATCCTAGACCAAGAACATGCAGTTTTCTAAAATGACATTTCGTCCTTTGAGGTGCCATGAGGATTATACTGTTTTCCAAATTAAATTTATATTTAAATAGGAGAAAGAAAGAAATCGTAAGTTAAAACGTTTATATAAACTGTATAATCTTAACACCCAATAACTACGAGTATTTAGATACAATAAAAAAAATAAAAATAATAACAATAAAAATAAATGATAATGAAAATAAATAAAATAATAAAAAAAATAAAAATAATAAAATAATCCTGAAAATTAATAATTCTTTATGACATAATAATATAAAAGATGAATAAATAAAGATTAAAGAAAATAGTAATTAATTAATTAATAATTAAAAAATATAATAATAATAATAATAATAATAATAATAATAATAATAATAATAATAATAATAATAATAATAATAATAATAATAATAATAATAATAATAATAAATAATAAAAAATAATAATAATAATTAATACCTCTATTATATCGTACTAAAATCCTATTCAAAATAGTAATAATAATAGTATTAATCCAATAGTATTAATAAAATATTATTAATAGTATTAATAATAGTATTAACAATAGTATTAATAATATTAATAATAATTGTATTAATAAGAATAGTACTACTACACCACAACTACCACTATTACTACTAATAATAATAATACAATTAATAATACAAAAAATAAATGATAATAATTAATAAAATAATAATAATATAATAATAATAATAATATAATAATAATAATAATAATAATTAATAATATAATAATATAATAATCATAATAATAAATTAATAATAATAATAATATGTCAATAATAAATTAAAACTTACAGTATTAATGATGATAAACATTTCCCATTATATCGATTACTAATAATACAATAATAAATAATAATATAATAAAAATAATAATAATAATAATTTATAATAATAATAATAATAATTTAATAATAATAATAATAATATAAAAATGTATATTACGAAAGAAAATATTGGGAGATAAAAATGATTATTTGATATATTATAAGAATAATAAAATAATAATCAATAATTTAATAAAATAATAATAATAATAATAATAAATAATAATAATAAATTATAATAATATAATTATTTAATAATAATAATAATAATAAAATCAATAATAATAGAAAATAATAATAATAATAATAATTGAAATGAACCTACTACCACTACTAATAATAATAATAATAATAATAATAATAATAATATAATAATAATAATAATAATAATAATAATAATAATTAATATAATAATTAATAATTAATAAACTAAAACTAACAATATTAATGATGATAAACATTTCACATTATATCATCACTATATAATACAATAATAATAAATAAAATAATAATAATAATAATTAATAACTTAAATAATATAATAATAAAATAATTAATAATAAAATAATAATAAGAATAATTAAAACCCTACTACTACTAATAATAAATAAATAATAACTAATAAAAATAATAATAATAATAATAATAATAATTAATAATCAATAATAATATAATAATAATAATAATACTAATAACAATAAAAATAACATTATAATAATAATAATAAAATAATAAGTAAATAATAATAATAATAAAATAATATAATATAATATATCAATAATATAATAAATATAATAATAATATATTATTATTATTATTTAATTATTATTATTATTATTATTATATATAGTGGATTATTATTATAAAATAATAATAATAATAATTAATAATAATAATAATAATAAATAATAATAAATTAATAATAAAATAATAATAATAATAATAATAATAATATAATAATAATAATTAACAATATAATAATAATAATAAATAAAATTATAATAGATAATAATAATAACTAATGTGGAAGAAGTGATTACTATAATTACCAGTATAGGATAATAATTAATAATAATAATTAATAATAATATATAATAATATAATTAAATAATAATTAATAATAATCAAAATAATAATAATAATAGTAATAATAATATAAAAATAATAATATAATAAATAATAATAATAATAATAATAATCAATAATAATTTAATAATAATAATAATACTTAGTAATAAAGCAAATAATAGTATAATACATAATAATGGAGAGTTGATTTGGACAATTATTATTACAGTATAATTAATAATAATAATAATAATAATAATAATAAAATTAAAAATAAAAATAAAAATAAAAATAAAAATAAAAATAAAAATAAAAATAATAATAATAATAATAATAATAATAATAATAATAATAATAATAATAATTAATAATAATAATAATAATAATAATAATATTAATAATAATCATTCTTATAATAATCATAATAATAAAAAAAATAATTAATTGTAAAAAAAGCAAAATAATAATAATATTAATAATAATAAATAATAA
>JABUQX010095199.1:15000-19440 GCA_015478945.1 Trachelipus rathkii
GTACAACTTTAGTATTTTCAAAATTAGCAGGGGAATTTTCTCTCAAACCAATAAAATACCCTGTCTTGTGTGCAGTGATTCCTATTATGGAGAAACTCTTAAAACTCTAAAAATTAGAAAAGAGCAACATAGGGGAGAAGTTAGAAGAGGCAATGTAAGTAATGCATTATTTAAACATTTGTCCGAAAAAGAACATGATATTAATTGGGAAGAGGCTGCTTTTGTGTTTTTATCAAAAGAAAAAGGTTTGAATCAGATGATAGAAGCTTATTTCATTTCTAGTGAAGACAATTTTAATGTGTCAGAAGGTTTTTTTTTTTTTAACTTTGATCCTGTCACAAAAAGATTTATAGCAGAAAAAGGAAAAAAATTTATTTTTGAAATAAAAATTGGATGAGAAGAAGAAGGAAGTGTGACGTCATTTTGCCTTTTCCCCACGTGTATTTTAGTTTTTACCTCGTTAAAATAATAAAGAAAAAGTTTTCAGTTCCGAAGAGGAAACCAGGAAATTAGGTTTCGAAACGTTAACTCATCCCCATAAGTTAAATTTTCCTTTTTCATAGAAAGTTTTAAATGGTTTTAAAAGTCTTGTAATTTTTATATATAGAGTTTGAGTGCTAATTTAAGAACTCTTTAAATGAAAAACTTTTGATATATATATATATATATATATATATATATATATATATATATATAATAATATATAAAATCTCAGTCTAAAATACATATATAAATATCTCTATATATATATAATATATATAATATATATATATATATATATATAATATTACATATATTATATATATAGTATTATATTGTAATATAATATATTATATATATATATATATTATAATATATATATATAATATATATAAACCTTTTACACTAAGGAGGATTACCTTGATTTGTAGCATCGTGGTTCGAGTGACGTGGTGTGACGACGTAGAATTGCTCGCCTGCCACGCGGTGAGGCCCGGGCTTCGATTCCCGGCCGATTCGCCCAAACTAGTTTTTTTTTTACATTTTATCTGCGTTTATAACTGAAAACTCGCAAGTGTCTAGTGAAATAGGCAACAAGCTATAGTATCGATATAATTAATATTATATATATATACCTAGTATTATATTATATTATATATAGGTATATTTATTAATATATAAATTATATTTATAATATATATACTTATTATAATATATATATATATATTTAATATATATATAGTATTAATATAATTAATCATTAATAATATATATATTATTATATACAATCTACCTTTTGCCTAGCTGGAAGGGCGTGGGAGTAAATGTGAATTACGTACATATTCATTATACACATATATATATATATTATATACCTACCTTACTTATATAATAATATATCATTATATATCTATTAATAATATATATTCGGTATATATATATATGACTAATCTTTATTGTTATATAATATATAATTATATACTATATATAATAAATATAGCCATTCAAAACTATACATTATATACAACATACTTATCATACTTACCACCTATATATATACCGGATACTATTATATCTATAATCCTATCGGTATATACCTATTACTATCATATACGTACGCCTAAACTATAACTAAACCTATATATATCTACCCTCTTCACACTTCCCCCAATCCCTCCCTCTACTCCCACACTTCCTTTATTTTCCATCCATCCATCCTCCTTCTTGTCTCCCCTTCCTCTCCTCCCTATCCCCCCTCGGCCCCAAACTCTTCTTAAAATATTTATTACCTTTATTATATATACCTATTTATACTATACATTATTATATATTCATCATCATATTAAATATGCTCATACATTTAACCATTATACTTAACAGTTTACTATTCTTCCGCCATATCTTCCCACCTATATATAAATAGATTATATATTATTATATAATATAATAAATAACTAATATATATATATGAATATAATATATATATATATAAATGTTCATGTGTATGTGTGTGTGTGTGTGAGATATGATGTGTGTGTGTGTGTATGTAGTCTGAGGTCTATAGCTTAATTAAATGCTAAAACAATGATAACTAATTTACAAAGTCACGAATATATGAACAATATGTAGAAATAAAGCAGTCTTAAAATGGTAGCACGCTTATCATACAATAGGAATTACCATTAAGATATCTAATGATATCAAAGATGTGTGAATATTAATTATACAAACTTTTTATTATGAGTAATACACTATAGGCAATTATTTGTGTATGTATTCAAGGAAGTATAACGCAAGATAGGCAGTTATGCACTCATCAAAAGTTGATGTACAGAAGCTTTCATCTCTCCAGGCTATATATTGCCTATCATAATGTAAAGTAACAAGCTAATACCGTATTGATGCATAGGATATATCCTTAATGATACCTCTGTATAATCACTATTTATTATAATATATAGAATCACTGGACTACTGACTACTACAAGTTATATATATATATAAATCATACTATATAGGCTATAATTCTTACAATATACCTACTTTTTTACATTAGTACTATATCATCAAATAAATAATTACATAACTTTAATATAAATTTTTTATACCTCTTCATTGCTGCTAATATTATATATTATCAAAAGATACCTCAATAGATTTTTTCATATATAACCTACATAGCATATGCTGCAGAAGAAATATTCGTTTTACATAAGGATTATTTCTTCGCCTTATAAGGGCCTTGACACGCGGTTATAGTATATTACCCTACTATTCTCATATATTATCTCTCATAGTAATATATATAAGTAACCAACTATCTATCAGTATAAGCTCTCGTATTCCTTTCACATACTATTCTATATATTGATACGCTACATACGTAACTCATTATAATACATGTGGTGCTTTAGACTGTTACCTCACCCCCTATAAACAAACAAGCTCACAATCAGCTAATGTGGGTTTTGAAAGCACTCACAAAAGCGACTCATAACAAGATTGTTTAAGACACAAAGTGTTTAACACACGTAGCAGACCTATTTACTTGTTTATCCGCAATTAAGCTTATAAAATAACACATCATCTAAGTTTCTCTTCCTACTCATAACCATACTACACTACTACTATAATTTCTACTAATATAATATACAAAAAAAAACAAATAATAACCATATCCCTTACTATATATACAAAGACTATTTATGTAGTCAATCATATAAATATTATATTATACTTATATTATATATACTCCATCTGATATATGATTTTATATATTATATATATAAAGATCTAATATATATATCACCTATATATCTTAACCTATAAGAATATTAGTTACATACCACAAAATAACCCCTATTTCACTATATACATAAGTTTAATACACCTATATATATATAGTATACTTATCTATATTATTATTAGTATTCAGCTCTGCGAGAACAGATCCTATCTCTGAGTCATACATAAAAGGGTATATATAGTATATATAGGCCGTATCATTATACTATACCAATAACAGGTTAAAACGTAATATTCAACCACCTTACCCTTCCATTACCATCTCCATTCATCAATTCCACCCCCTCCCTCCCATCAACCTAATATAGATCTATCATCTATTAGCTCATGAGTTGACAAAGCTATATATGAGCAAACACGATGTTATTCAGCTTCGTCAATTACACAGCATTGAATTATCCAAGACTAAGCCAGACAAATAAACCCTACACAACTCTAACATCACTCGGCACGATAGGGCTGCATTTAAATTAACAAAGAATATGAATCAAGGAAGACACAACCAAACATTAAAGTTCTCATCGGCCACATCTCACCTTCCCTCTCTAAACATCTCGCAGACATTCTATCTATCTTATAAAAGCCCTATCCATCCCTAATTTACCGCCCACACTCCATTTTCCTCCAACTACCCTCCATAATTCACCCCTATTTCACTCTATTTCATAGCTCTTCTAATTTAAAAACACCCATAATTTCCCTCCTCTCTATACTTTACTCTACAGGCATCTTAATTGGTAACACTTTGTATCCACACACCCTCTCCTCCCACCTCCTTGGTTCTCCTCCATTCCTCCCCCGTTAAACCTCTTAACCTCCAATCATTATTTCTTCCGTACATTTCCTTACATCTAAAAACTAATACCTCTATAATATTACCACATTCCATCCTATTCCCTTTTCCCCTATACAGATAACCAAACACCATTCCTCTCAATCCTGTGGTAATCCCCCACTCTCATCTATACATATGTTATCAATCTATACAGCCTATCCTCCACCCTCTTACCTCCCTTCTGCAACATTTCCATTCTCACACCTTCCAGACCTGCGGACTTCCCTTTTTTCCCTTTATTTCCACCCGTTTACTCCTCCATTTGTATTTCATCCTCTCCCTCTCCCTTTCCCCACTTCATTACCTCCTCTCGTTTATTA
>JABUQX010095200.1:0-15000 GCA_015478945.1 Trachelipus rathkii
CTTTCTGCCATAACACATTCACAAACATATCTATACGATATATATATATATATATAAAATATATTATAATATATATAATTAATAAATAATATTAATATATATATAATAAGTTCTATATACGTTATTATGTTATTTTATTTTAATTTTAAATCATTTTATATTTTTTATAACTATTAACTCATTTTATAGTGATTTAGATTTATTAACTTAAACTCTATATTAGGTAATATTATGATCGTACATTTACCTAATTTTGGATATAGTACACATTTAATTTAAATAATTTTATTCAGATTTAGCTTCTACTTTTTTTAGTTGATTATGCATTAGTATAATTTATTTTTTCTTATTTTATGTATCGTAATTTCGTGAGAGAGTGTGTGAGTGCATGACTGTTTTTAAACTTCTGGATTATTCATATTTTTAGATATGTTAGCTTGTATAAATAGGGTTTTGGTTCTACTTTTTAGTTGATCAATAGTATTATAATTTATTTTCTTTATTTTTGTACGCAATTTTCAGTGAGTAAGTGATATTTAGTGAGCATGACTGTATTTATAAACATATCAATTAGGATTATTTACAAATTTTTACATTATGGTTTGTTATGCAGAATGGATATTTTCACTCTTCAAAGTATATTTTTAGGTTTATTAAATTTAGGTTTTAGTGACGTACGATAATAATTTTTATTTCCCATCATATTTATCTCCTTTATGGGATCATTCTTATGTTTAGTTATTGAGTTTATTTTTTTTTAATTATTTTATTATTTTTTTTTTATGTGAATTGTGTAGGGCGTGTTATGATAGCAGATTGTAACATAGCGTGGATATCTAATGTGTGAGACTATTATACCCAACATCAGGGTCATTGTCACTCTATAACTCTGCAATCCAGGAATATCCATACCTCTCTATAACTCTAACACTAAATTTCTTTGCTCTGTGCTAGTATCCAGATGGCTTAAAGTACATTCATCCTCTATCTGAAGGGTGGAGTATTAGTGACCTACTTGTCTTAATTTTAAACTAGACTCCTATATAGGAATCACATCTAGACTTCTCGGTTCCCGTCATGAGTATGTATGAGAATTAGTTACAAAATCTTACTTCACTTTTAACGATCAAATTTATATTTATATGTTACAGTTCTTTACTTCAAAGTTAGCTATATATTCTCTATTAACTAGATAAAATTTGAGAATCTCTTTATTTGGTTTTTCAAGTAACTTTGAATCATTTTTCTTTCGTCAACAAGTGGTGCTTACACTTAGACTATTTACTGGTATGTCTTCTCGTAATAGCTATTAACTATCTCTTTGTGAGCGATGATAGGTCGAGTATAGTAAGTCGAGGCATTATTATTTCAGAGACTAATCTTATTCTGATATTTTTTTAACTTCTTTAGAAAGAGATCAAAAATGCTGAGATTGTTTTTTTTGTTACAAGCTAATATATGAGTAGTATGTGCAATTATGTATACGATCACTAATTATTTTGAGGTCTAGTACTCAAGAAGGTGAATTGCACTCCAGTTTTGTTAAATGTTGCTCTTGTATGGTGTTAATTGCCCATTAAAGACATATTATAATTAATTACGTCAAAGTCCACTAACTTATTTAGCCAAATGTTTTCTATTTTTTAATCCTGTCAATTTATAGCTATAGTGCAAATTTATTTAATTTATTATTATATATATATGTCTCTAAGGTCACGTGGTCATTTATATTATTATTAAAATATCACGTAGTGCTATTTAAAGTTAAACCGTGGATGGTAAGGCCTCGTTTTTATATTCTGGTATATCAATATTTGGTGAGTCATTTGCTCATATGATCAAGTGTTATAGCTGATAGCGCTTCTAGGAGCTCTTCTACTAGTTAGGTGTCCGAGTGTTGCACTTTTTATTTTTAGTGATTGCTCTGTTTTTTCTTAGGTGTGGTATGTACTATGTATGTTTGCACGAGGAGTATTCTGTGTTATGCGAGAGCATCTACAAAGACGCTTACCGATCAGGAAGCGCGGAGCTCTAGTTCGAGTCCTGGGTGGTACTCGGGATTGGAGAGGGCTTTAGAGTTGGTTCGATATGATTGTTGTGGTAGTGTTTGAGAGTTTGTAGGAAAGAATTTGTGCATATATCAATGTATCAACATGTGTCGTATATGTCTCTATGTAGCAAGTATTTTGGTTTCTTTTCGTGTAAAATGTGTTGTTGGGTCTAATATTATATTATTAAATTTTTATATAAATTAATTAATTATAAACAATATATAATTATATTAATATATTTTCAGTTATAGTGAGATAATTATATTATTATTATTTATTATTATATTTTTATGAATATATATTATTTATGATTTTATTTTAGATTAGTTTTCATATTATTATATATAAAGTGTCCTCATCATAATTGATTAAACTTATTATTAATATTTTTAAAATAACATTAAATATAAATCATTATAAATTAACTATAGTTAGGATATATATATATATATAGTACGTTACTATTATATATTAAAGCATTGGGCAAATAACGAGAATAATCTCGTATAATCTTCAGTTGTTTTCCATTTGTGATTTTAAAATAACACAAAGCGACACTAGGCACGAATCTCTTAAATAATTCTCTCTGAGAGAAGATACGCGTAGTTTTAATATAGTATAGAGAAATACCAGCACCAACTGCGTTGCATTTGACATATCTTTTCTGCTTTCCCTTGGAGACGGCTTTATAATGTCTCTATATATACCCTATGGTATGACGGCCTTGAGCTAATGAATTCTTTAATCTTCAGCTTAGTAAATAGGGAGATCCGGACAGACCGTTGCAATTTTATGCTTATGAGCTTTATAATGGTTATTACATTAACCAATTTATATAGCAAAACCATCTTGAATGAGAATATTTTACATGTGTGATTGTAAAATAGTACATATCTTGGGATGACTTTTTCTCTCGTGTTTCTTCTACCATATTCAATTTTCATTTTACTATCTTTTCGATCGATAAGTTCAAGGTTTCTGCTTGGTAAACACCTTCCATCGTTGCCAACTTTAGGCGATTGCATGAGTTTTATTTGCAATAGATCCGTTTCATTATTGCCAAAGGCGTCCTGAAATTTCCTCGTCATTTTAACCGATATAGCTCGAAACTTTCACCAATGTGCACAAAGATCCATTGACAGAAGAATTCTGTCCAATTCATGAGCTTCAACTTGTTAACAAAAAGAGAAGTCGAATAGTTAAATTCTTTCCTCATGCAATATATATATATATATATATAAATAAATATTATATTATATATATATATATATATATATATATATATATATATATATAATAATATTATATTTATTAAAAATATAATTAATATATAAATTATGTATATTAAGTATTATAAATTAGTCAATATACCTATTATATAAATGTATTTATATTTTTAAGTGTATAATAATAAATAATAATAATATCAAATATAAAACTTAATTATTATACTATAGAGAGAGAGATATATTTTAAAATCACTGAAATCCCTTTTCTCACCAAACTTGAGCACACTTTCAAAACTAAATATGAGCATCTCATTAATATTATGGTGCAAATGAATACTTAACAGATCAGTCAGTCATAATCCATTCCTTTTCGCCTACATGTGAGATGATGTATATGTATAATTACAACCCTTACGCATGTATAAGTGTGACTGTATTCATAAAACTACACATATCCCTCATTTTAATATTAATTACATGCCATCTTTTCCGACCATTGTTCCATTTTGTTAACATTAACTAATATAAATTATATCATAATATATATATAGTTATAATCATACATGTGAAATGAGAATTATTGCTTATATTATAGAGGTCTATACTGGTATGGTTATGTCATTATATATTAATAGTTATTGGATATAAGTAAGATATATTATTCTTAGGTATATATATGAAAGGGGATTATCAAATTAAACTAGCACGAACTTCTTTTGTTCTTTTTGTTAACAAGTTGAAGCTCATGAATTGGACAGAATTCTTCTGTCAATGGATCTTTGTGCACATTGGTGAAAGTTTCGAGCTATATCGGTTAAAATGACGAGGAAATTTCAGGACGCCTTTGGCAATAATGAAACGGATCTATTGCAAATAAAACTCATGCAATCGCCTAAAGTTGGCAACGATGGAAGGTGTTACAAAGCAGAAACCTTGAACTATATCAAGTACGAACAAGATAGTAAAACTGAAAATTGGTGCAAGATAATCGAAATTTGTAGGATAAAATAGACACCACACGGAGGATGAATATATCACTTGCAAAGATTGCGAATGTGTAGGGTGGCATAGTAAAAATCGCTTCTAATGATCACTTTCATAATATTCTTATAGTATATTTCTCTATATAATAGCTATCTACAAACAGGACGCGAGCTTCTCTGTCACTGAGAGTTAGTATCACGCTTCAATTCTGATCTAAGCTTTATAGATTTTGAGAGTTACAAGGCGTCATCGATATGAAGGACACATGCCACGAAAGTAGTATATATTTGTCGAAGAAAGCTCTGAGATCGTAAGTTGGTGCTGTATGTTGGCGACTCCTTTGGTCCAAAATATAGAGGATTCTGTCTCACAGTGAAATGATATTTATGTTGAGATCTGAAAGAAGACCTGGCTGTATATGTTTTAATAGATACACAATTAATTGAGCACAAGAACAACTGAATAAGATTTATAACAGATATTATTATCTACACAGAGATTTATTTGAGATCTCAATAAGTACTTAAATAAATATAATTAAAATTAAACAATTATAAATTATATATATAATTAATAAAAATAATATATTATATAATGAATAAATATTTTAATAAAATATTAAAATTATAATAACATATAAGTAAATTAATATAATTAATAATATTTAAATAAAAATATTAATAATTAAAATATTAAATAATAATATTTAATATTACTTAAATTAAATTAAAATATATTAATTAAATATATATAATAGTAATAATTAAATATTAATAATATTAATAATTAATAATAATAATTAATATAACTATAAATATAATTAAATTAATAAAAAATATAATATAAGTATTAATTATAATAATATAAGTAATAATAAAAGAACATAGAACCTGAACTATGACGACTTGTACCTACAGGTAGGAGTATCGATTACTAGACTCACTTCTCTAAATCGTTGTGTATACTGAGAGGTATCACATGAGTTACATTAATTAATTTTTTATATAATTTAACTCACTCAAGTATATACTCACTCTCTCCAATAGCGAAGCGGATCAGTATTCAAAGCGTAGAGATATACTCATATATATCTGTGATCTCTCTTATATATGTATCATATCTCTATTTGGACATAATTATGGCTACTTATAATTCTTGTATATATCCTTAGACATCTCACTCAACTATTAATTTGCCTACTACCTGAGCCTCCAATGCAGCATTCCAACGACTCGCAACCAACTCTCTATTATGCTTGCGCGCAAGGGTGAGCTTATTCGTTGAGAGGAGAGATCTCAGCAACACAAACTTGCGATATCGCAGTGCCTAACCAAACAACGAGCAACGATCCAACTGCCAGAGAAAGAGAACACTAAGACGAGCAAACGACGACACTCAACGAGAAAAACTCCTAAGACAAAGATCCTTTAACAAGCAGATGTACCGGCAATACCGAGAGAGCAGAGCATTCTTACTCTTGCATAGCCGGATATCTCTTATTCTTAATTTATGCTCATGTCTTATCTATGGTATCCCGAGAGACCATATCTTTAATTATATATACGAATATAAATACACATAAATTCAAAATATTTACAAATGACATATTGCCAATTACTTGGAGGTCCATCAGGACCAAGACTGTCACTACTTCTTATATTGAGCATCCTCTAAATTACTATATTAGTCTATACTAAACACATATTGACTATAGATTCACTTATACATATGTCATAAATTATTATCGGTCTTCACAATAAGTTTTATAGTTCGTCTATTTTTCAAGATATAAAATGTCAGAATATGTATTTTTGATTAGCAGAGTTTGTAATCTCCATCCCTGAAAATATGTAGGAACCTTCTATTAATTTAGATGAAAAGATTAACATGTTCTATTAGTTAAAGTAGTAATAAAACACAGTACATATTATATCCCTATAATAATGTACTATATAAAAATCTTTATCTGTTAGGAAAATTCAGTGATAGGACAAAGAATGATAAATATAAAATATTATATATAGTTTAATTAAGAATAGAAAGAATTATTTAAGCTCAATAAGAACCTCGAAGTATGAGTAAAGTCGAGATTACTATCGTAAGACGTTTTATTATATAGGTATATGTTCATTGTTTATACATATAGCACATACTATCACTTCAGACGGAAATTTAATAGAAATAAAAGTTTTAATAGTTAATTGAGATATATTAAGACGAGTATTGGTAATAAATAAGGATGTAATTATTCGCCATCTGGGTCTCACGATAATCACTAAGAGGACTATAAAAATTAGGTGAGTTAGATAGTTATAAGGAGGTTGGTATTCGTGGAATGCAATATAATAGTATGAGATGCAGTATACTCAACAGATGTATTGAGTATTATAAAGATCACCAATTAATAGATAAAATCCACGCCTGTATATGCATAAATTATATATGCTATATTACAACACTCAGCATAAACACAATCACAAAAAAAAACAAAAATAAAATAAATACAATAAATACAAACAGAATATAACTAAATAAACTAAAGGAGAAAAATGAGTAGAATAAAAATTCTAAATTACTCGATATCGCTAACCACAATCTCTTAATTTTTTAAATATATCATTAGACTTCGAATATTTAAAACGAATATTGGAGGAATTAGATTCGAACCTTTTACCTCTTGCCTATTGCCCTTTGGCTTTAACCGATTGAGCTAAACGTATATTAAGGGATTACTTCAAAAATTTTATTTTTATTTTTTCATTTACGTTCAAATATAAACTCTAGTCTTTTTACTCCACTAAATGTTATATATATATATATATATATATATATATATATATATATATATATATATATATATATATATATATATATATATATAATAAATATATATATTTATATATTATATAAGAATATATATTAAAAATATATATTATATATATATATTTATATATATTATATTATATATATATAATATATATATATATATATATATATATATATATATACAAATAAAAGTTTTTTGCGTATAAGTTATTCAATAACCACAGACATTCATAGTCCCAAACCACGTATTCCATACCTCGCAGTCATTCCACACCTCATAAGTAAGGCTTTCTTCCACACCTCACAAGTGAAACACTCTTCATATGAGACACGTGTCAATAAAAATGGGACATTCCTATATATGAAACATCTAGCGAGAATGATTCCGTTAATAAACCTACACAGACATATTCACACATCACACACACACTACATCACTACTTATGATATATATATATATAGTATATATATTATATATATATATATATTATATATATATATTATATATATATATATTATATATATATTAAGTATTATATAATTACACCACATACACATACAGCAGTACATCACATGCACACAATATCACAACACATACACACACACACACACACCCCACACACACCCAGTGAAGGGAATTCAACAGTAATATATTTAAGTGTACGAATAACCATTTCTCAAGAGTCAGATATTCACCAATTACGAATACATAAACACATACTTATATAAAAACCCCCACACTTACACACGCACCCACACATATATATAATACGTATATATATATATATATATATTATATATATATATATTATATATATATAATATATATATATATATATAATATAATTTATATATAGGTATTAAGGCAAAACAATATAGTCGTAGGGCGAATGTTTTTAACATTTAGAATCACAAACCCCACCCACGTCCACCCACCCACACAGCACATCAACACACATGTCACACACACACACCACACACACACACACACACACACACACACCACACACACACACACACACCATATTTCCGCGTACCCGCCGCCGTGTGCGCCCGCAGATGTTTACTGCTTTAACTCACATATTTATTAACATTACATACCTTAAAGCAGTAAATCAGTAAATCAATAGAGGTGTTACCTAACACCTAAGGGATTAGTATGCTTTTGTTTTACTGCTTTACTGCTTTAACTTTCTGCTTTACTGCTTTAACTCACTGCTTTACTGCTTTAACTCACATACATTACATACCTTAAAGCAGTAGAATCTAAGTAATTCAATAGAAGGTGTTACCTAACACCTATAGGGATTAATGTATGCTTTTGTTTGTACTGGCTGTTACTGCTTTTAACTTCGTGTTTACTGCTTAACTCACTGCTTTACTGCTTTTACTCTCGCATATTAACATACCTTAAAGCAGTAAATCAGTAAATCAATGGAGGTGTTACCTAACACTAAGGGATTAGTATGCTTTTGTTTTACTGCTTTACTGCTTTAACTTTCTGCTTTACTGCTTTAACTTTCTGCTTTACTGCTTTAACTTTCTGCTTTACTGTTTTAACTTTCTGCTTTACTGCTTTATCTTTCTGCTTTACTGCTTTAACTCATATGTTTTACTGCTTTAACTCATATATTTATTAACATTACATACCTTAAAGCTAGTAAATCAGTAAAATCATTAGAGGGTGTGATCTAAACACAGGGGGGGTTAGTATTGCTATTAGTCTTACATGCTTCTTGCTTAACTCATGCTTTTTATCTTGCTTTAACTCATGTTTTATTTGTTGTAACTCATATGTTTTACTGCTTTAACTCATATGTTTTACTGCTTTAACTCATATATTTTTTTTCATTATTATTTTTATTTTGTTTTAATACTTTTTATTTATTTTATTATTATTTTTATTTATTTTTATTATTATTTTTATTATTTTTATTATTTTATTTTTATTTTTATTATTATACTTAGTGTTATTTACTTCATGCCTATTGTTATTATTATTTAGAACACATACACCAGCGATCACACACACGAGTAGCACGTCGTACCGACATTCACTATGGTACACTTATGATCACACAGTGGAACATTCACGTACTGACACTTACAGTTTACCATATGACACCTTACATTTACCACTAATCCACATCCCTTCCTTATACAGCACACTTCAACAACTAGAACTACTTATACAGCACATTCACTATGAACACTTACATTTAGCCTCATTAGAGCACTTACATTTAACACTTACAGCACACACGCACATCTACACACACGAACACACACACACACAGTCACAGCACAGATTTACTTAGACTCTCCACAGCAGATTTACTTAAAACACGCAGAATTTTACCTATCATTCACACAGATTTCTTACACTCAATCACACAGATTTACTTACACTCAGACAGATTTACTTACCTCACACACACGATTTAACTTACACACACACACTACACAACACACACACACACCGCAACACACACACACACGCACACTCACTTACACATATATAACGTATATTTTATTAAAATCATTTTATGTTTTTAATTAAAACACGTAACATGTTATTTATTACTCATTCAAATATGACTAAAATTATTTCAAAATTTCTTAAAACTTTCTATAAATAAATCAATCATTATCTTTGAACAAAGAATTATTATTAACTGTTAATACTTTTTGTTTATAATTTTATAACTATCAAGTTTAAAATAATTTTTAAAAAAAATTTTTAGATGAAATTTTTTACTTAAAACATAATGATCCGACCTTAAAGCAATAAAATCAGTAAATCAGTAACGTCAGCCCCTAGCACCCCTCTACTCCAAGCTATGCCACGTTTTGGTTCTATTGACCTTACTGTGCTTTACATCTATGCTCATCCATGTGAATACAGTATATAAAATAATAAAATAGATGTTCTTCTCTGCTAACATAATTGTATTTTATTAAAATTTTCTAAGTTTCTTATTTAAAAATAACAATTATCACTTACATTTATATTCATTCGTTTCGATGTTAATAAAAATATTCAAAGTTGTTTTAAGATAATTCGGTTATTTTTCGTTATGTATTATTGATTATTATTATTATTATTATATATTATCTATGTACAATTGTACAATCCTTTATAATATAGCAAAACAACCCGCACTCCTTACAGAAACGAAACTGACCTCTCTCTGTAAATATGTGTTGAAATAACTACTTTAGGCCTATATTTAGGATAAATCCTTTTTGTAGCCCGGGCGATTTAGGCCTAATTTCCGGTCAAATATATTTCAAACTGACCTTTTTCTTCTGTAAAATGTGGTTGCAATACTTCGTTAGGCCTAAATTTAGGCCTAAATTTAGAATATGGCTTTTTATACCACGTACTGATTTAAGCCCTAATCCAGGTTCAAAAGTAATTCCATATAGACAAGAATCATTGTTATTACTTATTTTTAAAATATATTTCAAACTGAAACATGCTGGTTTCGGTAAGATCCTTTAAGCAGTATGCAAGGAACTAATGTTTCCTTACTTGTGACTTGGTCGGAGTATTATCTTATGCTCTATATGACCTCGTAAATGTTGATTGGTGAGAATTATTGTTACTTCGTCTTATTGAAAGCATGTAACTTTGTATTCTTTAAAGACCTTGATGTATAGGTGTTGAGCAGGTGTGTTTTATTATCTTTAGACCACAAGCTCATTTAAAAATGCATAGCATTTTTAAAGCTGTTTTAGCGGTGCAACATAGTTATCTGCTTTGTAGTTAAAAGTGTTTATTTTACTAAGTGTATATCATCATTTTAATAAATAAATACTACATTGAGGAATAATTATTCATTTCACTAGAATATGATATATAATTAATTCACTAGATTTATAGTAAAGATCACGTTGAATAGCAAAACGCAGAGCGCCCGCATAGCGTTGACCCGGTGGCGGGAACGCGCATGAAACTCGCCGCGTAAATTCTTGCACGTCGGTCGCGAAAATATTTTCGTTTATGATGACCGCCGTTTAAAATTTATTAATCAATTTTGTATTTCAAAGTCTACCGTTTCCTATAATTAGAATCGTTCATTTTATTTCTTACTTGAACACTTTTTTAATTTTATTTATAGAAATACCATTGTCACGGGTAAAGTTTCTTGAAAAACATTTAGTTTTTGAAAAAGGAAATTTTGTTTTTGTAAAAAGCAATTTGTTTTTATTTATCCTAAAGTTATAACTTCCTTGAGGGAAATAGAACAATTAGTCCGTCTGTGACGTAGGCCATGTTCCTCTTTGTGGTATGCCTTTAAGATCTTATACTTTAAGGAATGTTAAAACAAGTTTTATATGCTTAAAGTTACACCTATATATACGACGTAGAGTTAATGTATAGAAGTTACCCATTCCTCCCTTTTTCAAGGTATGTCTTAACGGTTTTAATCTTCTCTATGTATACAGTTATGAGAAAAAGTTGTTTTAAGTCTAAAAAGTATTTATTACACTAATTACTATAATTAGATTAATTAAATACACAAATGTGTAGTACATGCATTAATAACTTCCGCTCATTGTACAAACCGTAATTTCTCTTTAAGGATTTCCAGTATTGGTATCATATGTCATTATACTTCAAAAAGTACATCGGGAAGTATGTAAGTTCATACCCTCTTCTATTGATCAATGTTTGTTATGCATCTTCTGGCAACTCATCAAGCACATATCTCCCTTGGTTCTGTAATAAACACGTGATATATGGTGGCCAGGACTTTTAAATAAACTAAGGCGATTGACACATTATAAAGTTCGTAAATATACCTTGATACAGTACACAAACTAATACTTATACATACTGAATGGGACGGTGTCCAAAAGATATAAACCTCTAGATGATGCCTACCAACTTTTGAAATACAACGCGCCGCATAATTTTTCGCGAACCTGCGTAGTAAATAATTACGCCGGCGGGTTCATTCGTCGGTTCCGCACCCGGGCTCGCGCCTTCGCGGGCGCTCTTGCGTTTTGCTTCACGTGATCCACTATAAATCTAGTGAATTAGTTATTATCTATCTAGTGAAATTAATAATTATGCCTCAATGTAAGTATTTATTATAAATATGATATCCATAGTAAAACTAAAACACTTTTAATAAAAATCAGATAACTTGTGCAGCGCTTAACAGCTAAAATGACTGAACTATGATTTTAAAATGGGTTGGGGTCTAAAAGATAATAAAACACACCCTGCTCAATTACAAGTTTAAAGAACAAAGTTAATTTTACAAAAGACGATGAAATAATTCTCCGACCAATCACTACGAGGTCATATAGAGATAACGATTATCCGACCAATCACAAGTAAGGAAGACATTTCTCCTTCTTACCTGCTTAAGGATCCTTACCGATCCAGCATGTTTCCGTTAAAAATATATTTTATACTAAAATAATAATAACAATGGATTCTTGTCTATACTGGAATTACCTTTTGACGCTGGTATTAGGCTTAAATCAGCATGGTATACAAAAAGGCTTATCCTAAATTTAGGGCCTAACGTAGCTTTATTTGCATTCCACATTTTACAGAAAAGGTCAGTTTGAAATATATTTTCTGACCTGGAATTAGGCCTAAATCGCCCGGGCTACAAAAAGGATTATCCTAAACTTTTAGGCCTAAAGTAGTTATTCAACACATTTTACAGAGAGAGAGGCCAGTTTCGTATCTGTAAGGAGTGCGGGTTTTGTTGTGTTTTCTCGTGATGGATGGTCAATATAATAGTATATAATAATATAATAATAATATATATAGAATAAATAATGATAATAAAGAAAATCCGAATTATTTAAAATACCTTTGAATATTTTTAGTTAACTTCCAACGCAGGAAAAAAATGTAAGTGAAATATATTGGTTATTTTTAAGATAAGATAGCTTACGTAAAGAATTTTACATTAAAATACAGTTTGTTATGTATAGCAGAGATGTAACTTATTTGTTATCTTTTATACTATTACTGGATCAAGATGGATGTAAAGCAGTAAGTCAATAGAAAAAAACGTGGCATACTTGGTGTAGAGGTGTGTTAGGGGCTGACCTTACTGATTTACTGATTTAGTTGCTCTATAAGGTAACGTAAAAAATATATGTTTTTTATAAATATTTCGATCAAAAATTTTAGTAGAAAATCCCCACAAATACTAAGTTTATAAAATTTATAAACAAAAGTATTAACAGTTAACAACCTAAATATGTTTCAAAATATATGAATGAAAATATGAAGTTTTAAGACTTTGAAAATAATTTTAGTTATATTTGAATGAGTAATATAAATGGTACGTGTTTATTAAAAACATAAAGACTGTTTTTTAAATAAATATATCGTTATATTTGAAGTGGAGTGTGCGTGTGTGTGTGTGTGGGTGTGTGTGTGTGTGTAAGTAAATCTGTGTGTGTGAGTGTACAGTAAATCTGGTGTGAGTGTAAGTAAAATCTGTGTGTGAGTGTAAATAAATCTGTGAGTGTAGGTAAATCTGCGTGTGTAAGTAATTCTGTGTGTGAGTGTAAGTAATCTGTGTGTGACTGTGTGTGTGTGTGTTGTGTGTGTGTGTTGAGCAGTGGTGTGTGGTTAAGTGTGAATGTAAGGTGTCTATGGGTAGCATGCTAAGTGTCATAGGTGAAATGTGTGTATATAGTTCAAAAAAAAAAATAGTGAATGTTTGTGTATAAGAAGTGTAGCAGTGTGTGTAATAGTGTATAATGTAAGTGTCCTATGGGTAAATGTAGAAGGTGGTCATAGTGAATGCTGTGTGTTATAGTTGTCATAGTGAATGTGTGTATAAGGTAATGTGTGTGTGTGTGTGTGTTTGCTGTGTGTGGTGTGTGTGTGTGTATGTGTGTCTAAATAATAATAACATAGGCATGAGGTAAATAACACATAATATATAAATAAAAATAAAAATATAAATAAATAAAAATAATAAAATAATAATAAAATAGAATAAAAATAATAAAAAAAAATAAAAAGTATTAAAACAAAATAAAAAACATAATGTTAATAAATTATATGAGTTAAAGCAGTAAAAGCATAATTGAGTTAAAGCAAGTAAACGATATGAGTTAAAGGCATAGAAACTCATGAGTTAAAGGCAGTAAAACGATGAGTTAAAGGCACGTAAAGCAGCTAAAACAATCAGCATACTCAAATTCCCCTTGGTGTTAGGTCCTACCTCTATTGATTTACTTGATTTACTGCTTAAAGGTATGTAATTAATAAATATATGAGTTAAGCAGTAAAACAAATAATGAGTTAAAGCAGTAAAGCAGAAAGATAGAAGCAAGTAAAGCAGAAAAGTTAAAACAGTAAAAGCAGAATTTTAAGTAAAGCAGTAAAGTCCAGAAAGTTAAAGCAGTAAAGCAAAAAGTTAAAAGCAGTAAAAGCATAAGTTAACAAAAAGCATACCTAATGCCCGCTTATAGGTGTTAGGATAAAATCACCTTCTAATTTGATTTACTGATTTCTGCTTTAAGGTAATAGTAATGTGATGTGAGTTAAGAAGGCATGTAAAGCAGTGGTTCAAAGCTAGTAAAGCAGAAAGTAAAGCAGTAAAGCAGTAAAACAAAAGCATACTAATCCCCTAGTTGTTAGGTAACACCTCTATTGATTACTGATTTACTGCTTTTAAAGGTTTTACATGTATGTGAGTTAAAGCCAGAAAGCAGTGAGTTAAGGCAGATAACAGCATGAAAGTTAAAGCAGTAAAGCAGTAAAATGACAAAGCATGACTAACCTTAGGTGTTAGGTAAACCTCTATTGGATTTTACTGGATTTACTGGCTTTAAGGTATGTATTAGTAATGAAATATGTGAGTTAGAGGAGCTCAGTATTAACATTCTGCCGGGCGCACGACCGGCGGCGGTGTCGG
>JABUQX010095200.1:17500-20000 GCA_015478945.1 Trachelipus rathkii
AAGTATGAATATTCATTTCATAAAAATCAGCTTTAAATTCAAATTCTTTCCAAAATCGATGAAAACTCCATTCACAATAGTTGATCAATTTTTTGCCAATAAAACCATTCTTTTAATTTATTTCTGTTTTTTTATCCGAAATCAACAGGGGCTCCATCACATCATCTAATTCCAATTGCTTGCAAAACAAAAGTAAATCTCATAAGAAATCGTGTTCGCTTTTTTGCACGAATTTCAGGCAATTAGTTCAGGCAATCAAGGAGTGCCAAAAGAAATCCTCAGTGACAATGGTCGTCAGTTTACATGGTTTTTATATACTAAAGATTCCAAATTTTTATAAAGTTCTTCATCTGTAGAAGCCATTTTTGAAAAATGATTGAGTCTTTTGCAGAGTATATGCTGACTCGCGGGCAATCACCATGAATAACAGCTCTAAATTCTCTTGGTTTGAGAGATGCGGCTGGAGATTTTTAGTTCGAAGAAATGCCATGTCGTTTAAGGCTTGCATTCTTTAGAGTTATTTTGTGAAAGTTTGACCTACATAGTTGTTGTTACAGTGGGCACATTTATATTTGTAAACGATTTGTGACCTTCAAGTTCATGGAGATGCTTTTTTTAATCTTAAAGAAACTGCCAATTGAGTTGAGTTGTTGTTAATAAAAGATTAAGAAACTTGCATTGTGGGAAGTTTTTTGTTTAAAAAATGTTTTAATTCTGAAAGGGAAAAACATTGGAAAGGGGTCCAATGCAGTGAAGCCGAGCATAAACAGGAAGTTTAGGAACTATCATATGCTATAGTTTTATGGGGATAAGTGTTATCGAGAAAACCAAGTAAACAAGTTTATCAAAAATGTTAGAGGGATAAAGCGAATTAAAGCTAGAAAATACGGAAGAAAGTGTTTTCTTCATGGAAAAACTTTCAATCAGAACAAATAACAAAGGCTTGTGTATGCGGGACCTTAGAACCGCAATTTTATGATTAAAGGAGATAGAAATAAAGAAATTTAGTCCCAAGTAATGTATTAGTGCGGATTGCATAAATAACATTAGCAAGCCACAAATACTTTTTACTTGGGGCGACTAATTTCTTTAGTTTATCTCCTTTAATCGTAATTTTGTCAATAATACGACGGCCGTTTACGATAGAATGAATTTTAGTATTTTCCTTTTGCTTATAATTTTGACCTTTTTCGTTTTTGTCATTTGTGATTACGCGCGGTAAAAAATGCTCACCCAGTTTTAGCACGAATTTCCTGTTTAAACGACCGCGATTTCGTGCTAGGCCTACTTTTGTTTTTAAACAATTGGAATTCAGCTATTGTGATGGGTACCGTGGTTTTGGATAATATATATATAATATTATATATATATATATATATATATATATATATATATATATATATATATAATATATAATATATATATATATATATATATATATATAGTATATATAATATATATAATAATACTATATATAATATATATATTATTATATATATATATATAGATTTTTTTTATATATATATATATATATATATATATATATATAATAATATTATAATATATATATATATATTAATATATATATATATATATATATATATTATATATATCATATATATATATATATAATATATATATATATATATTATATATATCTGTCTTCTTCTTCTTTATCTTCCTTCTATTTTCCCCAAGAATGGGAGTAAGGCGTGCGCTACAAGCATCGGAAAAAGAAAAGCAGTAGGAGAACATTTGACATAAGTCGAAAAGAAAAGCCCATGGCCCTGTTACCGCCCCTCAGTACCAATTAATTAGGAGACTCATCGCAGTCAGAAAATCCACCCTTAAAAGCTTCATGGGACAGGAATGGGACCCTCACTATGTTTAGATCGGTCAAGGTAAGGGTTTCATCCTTGGCCCCAAGTGGAGCCACAACCATTACCCCTCCACAAATCCCCGCTCATTCACTCCTTTATTTATACCTTTCTTCTCGCCTCTTACACCAAACTCAAGATATTTCTCTCCTGTCAAACATTCGTTTTTATCTGACTCAAATCCACTTTTTCTTCGGTCTCCCAGCGGTCGGTTCCCAACACACTCGCCACTATACATTCGCTTAACCAAACCGACTAACATTCATCCTTTCCATATGACCAAAACCATCTCAACATACTTTTCATTTATTCTCTCATCTCTCATTTACCCCTTTTCTTCACACCACACCTCTCTCCTAATACGTTCATTCCTCATTTTATCAATGTTTTCTTCTCTACACACTCTTAGCACAACCCCTAAGATTGTCCATCTGAAAACATGAACTTTAGATCTATTCTTATTCCAGGACCATATCAGTCTCACTAACTATACAATAAACACAGGTAACAACATACCCTCATGTAAGGACCCTAGCACACTCGAAGACTTGGTCCCTTTCCCTTTACATTCACTCAACGATTTAATCGCACCAGCCACCTTTCCTGCCATTCACAACTTCCAC
>JABUQX010095201.1:0-10000 GCA_015478945.1 Trachelipus rathkii
ATATAAAATTTAATAAAGTACATACTATAAAAGTATAATGTTATAAATTATGATTTTATTCCCATTATATTATTTATTAACATAGGATTTCATCAAGGAGTATAAAGTACATCTTTTTCAAGTACACAGTACTCTAGAATTGTTCAACTGTAGCACAGTACTGCTATAATGTAAGTTTCAAGTACATAGAGTAACTATGAGTATACCAGTACAAGTACATTAGTTTACAAGTATTACTTATCGAAACTTTTTCGCATATATCATATATATTATATATAAATATATATATATATATATATACTATATATATATATATATATATATATATATATACAAATAATAAATATTAATTAATATATATAAAGATATAAATTTTACTTATACTAGAAAATATACTTATTGGTGATATTTTATAAAATACATTTTACCAAGCGATGGGTAAGAGTAGGTTATATTTAATACTATCATCCTTAATGTCATCTCACCTATCTATCACTGCCTCGCATCACTCACTCTTATACACGAGTATTTTCATATCATCATCATTATTAATCATCATCATCATCATCACACACGCTCAGTGCTTCTCTTCATAAGAGACTGGAGGTATAGGGTGCGTCGTATACATACGAAGACAAGAACAAAGTAGTAAAGAGACATAATTAAGCATAGTAGAATAAGGAGAAAGCCCCTATCCTTACGTGAGTCCGTCCTTTCTAATACGAAATATAGTAGTTAACCGTCGTCGCCATGAGTCAGAAAAATTCCACCTAGAATGCTTCTCGTGACCAAACGATGGACCCCTCATTATATTTTAGATGTCGTCGATGTATGGGGTCATTCTTGTGCCCAGGTGGGAGCAACATATCCTCCTCACACAACCCAGCCATTTCTATTCTTCTGTTATGTCACCTTTCTACTACGCCTGTGCTTCTACTACTAATTTCTCTTCACTCCATGGCATGTGTCCTTTTCTGATCTCCACCCTTTTCTTCCGGTCCCCATCCGGTTCGATTCCAGCCACATTCACCCACTAATACATCGTTTACCGACCGACTGACAATCATCCTCCTTCTCCCATGACTAACCCATCCATCGTCTTTCTCCTTTTTATCTCTCGTTTTCGCTCTCCATTCTCCACATCATCGGTCGGAGACAAACACTCTCTAATGCATTCATCTTCTCATTTTTCATAATTTTTTTTGACAACTCCTTAACACGCCATCTTTTAGATTGCTTTTCATCTCTCAGAGACTACATGTGAACAGATTTATTTGTTTTGTCTGAACCAACTCAGTCCCAATACTATATTTACGCGGGTACAACATCCCCTCATTAAGACCCTGCGCAACTCAAGACTTTGTCCCTTTACAATCCACTCAACGATTAATTGGCACCAGCCACCGTGTGAGTGCCAACAACTTTCCTTACTACCACTTATTGCATCTTATTTCACCGCTCTTTTAATTCAACAGTATGATCCTAAAATTTAAATTCAGCGACACTTTTTTCCAGCTGCTCACCACTAACATAACTTCACACCGAGGACTGTCCTCACTCACGACCATAACCTTACTCTTCATCTACGTTTACTTTCAAACCCCTCCTTTACTCACCCTGCCAAATCGCTCTCTACCAAGTCCTCTTAAACTCTCTCAGATTTGCCACACCCAAAACAATATCATCCTCATGATAAATAGGATATGGAAAGCCTCTCACTGCTCACCGTACTATAAATAGTGCAATGTACATAGACCCTCAAGTACTAATTTTCTTTCATATCTCTCAAATTTTGCTTTCCGAAGGAGACATAACACAACCATTTATCACTCCGCTATTAATCACTCTCACAACTCACTTTTGACTCTATTTAATCTTAACAGGGCTGCATCACGATCGTCATAACTACTTTTCATTCCATTCAGAAGCTTAAACCACCTGAGCGTGCCTCAAATTTCACCACTTATCATAAAAGAGCTTCCCTATTAAATCCAATTATACACACGCCGCTGTTTGCAAATCCATAAAAGTCCCGTTAAATACAGTTTTACTTTTCTCCTTCCCTCATTATCATCTCTACGTGCCATTTGTTTCAATGTACAATTTGATCCATCACATCGCTCTACCATTCGACAATGCAGCGTATGTTCTTTGCCCCAAATCATAGTTCTTCAGTCATATGCGTAGCGCACCGCTCTTTCGACCCAAAATACGGACCATCGTATCTTCCCTACAAACTCAATAAACTAATTACCGAGCCTATTACTTACACTTAGATTTACCTATTCCCTTTTTAACCCTTATTAAGGGTAATAATATTTCTCTCCTCAATCCCTCGAACTATACCCCCTCTCTAAACGCTTTGTTATATCGAAAATTACCAATCCAAATACAATCACCACATCCTCGCCTATCATATATACTAGTAGTATACCTATTATATATATATATATTATATTATATATATATAATATACTATAATACTATAATATAGTATATATTTATACTATATATATATATATATATTATTATTATATATTTATTATATATATAATATATATATATAATATATTATAATAGTATCAATAATATATTTATAATAGTATAGATATATTTATATATATTACCCACCAATATATATATGTATATATATATATATTATATATAGTCAGTATATATATTATATATATTATATATATTTATATTACTTATTATATGTATAAGTACATAAATATATCTTATATATAATAAATTACTCGATATATTTTTAAACTATAGTATATATATGATATATATATTTATATATTTATATATATATTATATTTATTATTATTTATCTTATTTATACTATATCTATATATATATTATTATAGTTTATATATATTTATATATATATATCACTTATTTGATATATAATTGTGGCGTATATATATATATATAGTAAATCATTAAAAAATAATTGATTATGTATATTATATTATTTTTTATATATTTTTAATTTATATATATATTTTTTTTTTTATATATATAATTATTAAATATATTTATATTATATATTTATATATATGATATATTTTATAATATTTATATATTTATATTATATATACTATTATTATTTTCTTACAAGTTTTACTCAATAACTTTTATCTAGGACCTAAACACTATGATATTTAGAAAATGAACTTTTGAGATTTTTGGTGTTTTTTTTTTTTTTTTTTTTTTTTTTTTGAAAAGCCGGTTTTTGTGCGGTGAATCTGAGGGAGAGTTTAAGAGGATTTGGTAGTGATTATTTGGCAAGTTCGAACAAGCTATAACCAATATACACAATATTAATAATATTTATATATGTGTGATAAGATTATAATATTTATATATATAAGACTTTTTATTAATATTTTGTTATTTTATATATGTGTAATAAAGAAATGATAAAAAAAAAAAATAGCATAGTATGTATGCATGTTATTTTATACAGCTATTTATATTTACAAATCATTATCCATAGATATATATATTTAGCTATAATATAATATACTATATATATATATACTATATATATATATAATATATATATATATAATAATATATTAGAATATAAATTATTATAGTACTATATATATTATAGTATATTATATAGTTATTATTTTACTATAATATATAAATATTATATATATTATATTATAATAATATATATATATAGTATATTAGTACATACCTATATATAAACCTGTAACAATCAATGAACGGATCTTATATATATATTGCATTGCTTATTAGTGGCGTTTCTAAATTTATTGGGTTTCCAAACTTTTTTTTAAGATGTAGTGTATTTGATGGGGAGTAACTATGGCTATTCGGTCTATACTTTTCTTGCATGTACTCAGGAATAGGCATACGGGATGAAATAAATAGGCTGATTTTTTTCCTCTTGAGTTGGTTTATAATTTCTCTTTATGCTTTCTTCAATGCTTTATTAATTATAAATGAAGGATATCATTTTTGCTAAAGTTATCGAAATCAGTTTAAATTCAGTCTTTTAAAGGGAATAAATTGTAATTAAAACGGTCCGATTAGCCAGCAAAAATAGACAATTATCAATAATCTGCAAAATCGTCGATTAGGCCGATTACCTGCCGATTAATCGGTGCACTACCCTAATATATATATATAATATATTATTTTATATCTATTATATATATATATATATATATAATTATACTATTTTTTCTATATACATATAATATATAACTATATATATATAATGAGTTAATAAAATACATTATATATATATCATTTTATATATAATTAATAATAATTATTAGGTATATTACTATATACATATATATATATATATATATATATATATATATATATATATAGTATTAATAATATATATATATATCTATATATATATATTATATATATATATAATATATATATATATATATATAATTATATATATATATATATATTATATATATATATATATAATATTATTCTATCATTATACTAATATAACTTAATAATTACTATATATATAATATATATATATATATATATATATAATGCAAGTTTTCATAAAAGTACTTGTACTTGTTCCTGTACTTGATTCCATATACTTGTACTTGTATTTGAGAACATCTGAAAATCTCTGTACTTGTACTTGAACAATTTTAGAGTTAATTACATGATACATTGTACTTGACAAAATGTACTTTGAAACCAAGCCTGATATATATATATTATATATTATATATATATATATATATATATATTATATATATACTAATATATATATTTATATTATATATATATATATATATATATTATATAATATATATTGTTGTGGTATTGGTGTGGATGCACAATCTTTTTTTCCAAGCTACGCTAAGCCCGAGCTCTTATTATAACCATCCGTAGTAGTCAGCATAGAAGTAGTGTTTATATCATAATAAACATCCTTGTAGGTTGCTATAGCCATCATAATTGAATTGACTCATTTAACATCGTGGTCTCCAAGTGGGGGTACGCGTACCGCGCGGGAGTGAGGAGAAGTGATACTTGGGGGTACGCCAAAGAAGTAGCCTCACGATCATTTGCGAGTGTATGATCTTTGTATCAAAGTGAGTGCCCGATATATATATATATATACTATATATATATATATTATATAATATATATATATTATATATATATATATAATATATATTATATATATATATATATATATATATATATATATATATAACTCTCGGGCTACTTAATGCATCCCCGTAAATATAATTTAACTCTTTCATATTGGAAATGTAGGGGCTAGGGTTCCGTTTTATTTGGTTCATACCTAACTCAGGAGTGTTTGCAGCAGGGTTGATGAATGTATAAACCGTATGTAACGATAGTGTGTAGGAAATTAAATGCATGATTAAAGATTACGAAAGTAAATATGGACAGAATCAATTTATAATCAACAACAGATATTCTACAAAAATACAATGTGAAATGCCAGCATAAGGTGTCTAATATATGGGTTGTTACCCTTTGGCCCTTCCAACTTCCTCCAAGCATTTCGGCATTGATGAAAAGATCTTGGAGATGGTCTCCTGAGGATGTTTGTTCTAAAAGTTTTTGTAAGCTCCTGAGTGTAACGGACAGTACATGTTCACGCTCGAACACCGCCCTAACGATACAAATCCAAACATGGTTCAAATGTGGGTTTCATGTCGGGCTCCTCGCAGAAATGTCCAGGAGTCTGATCCCTACCTGTTGAAGGTACCGTTGGACGACCTGTGAAGTGTGCTGTGTGGCGTTGTCATTAAGTAACAAAAAGAGGACGCCAATGAAGACGCGAAAGGCACTATATACTCTTGGAGGGTGTCTTCCGCATACCTTTCAACCGTTAGCGATCCTCTGTTCACGATATGAAATGCGTGCGAGCCACACCAAACAAATGCCTGCCACATCCAAGTCAGAGAGTCACCTCAAAAGGAATCTTTGGGGAGATATTGCAAAAAAAAAAGGGTCCCCCGCCCCGTCTCCAAATTCGCCGAGGTCAATTTGTTTCATGTGGGGTGAATTTCGACTCATCTGTGAGTGTTCAATCTCAAAACACTTTGTGAAAAATGAAATCGTAACCCCGATCGGCTCCCTGAATCAGAAGAGAGGGCCGATGGCAGACCTTGTAAACGTACTCCACGTTCATTCTGCGTCTTTCACTGTAACGCTTGGAAATGGCCACAATCGTCTGACCTCACGAAGCCTTGTGTTGTAGCTGTACACTTGTTTTGGAAACGATCACGAAACACAATGCCAGACAGAGGAATCTGTCATCTCTTTCGGACGTCGCCCTCCGGCGACCCTGACCATGTCGTCTGACGGTTGCTGCAGTTCCTGAACCGACGACCAGGATTTGACTGACCGTCATTGGTTTACCCCGAGTTACTGAGCCACCTGTCTCGGAGAATGGTCTACTTCAACAGTGTGATAACTCCTATGACACGTCCTTTTCCTCTGACGAATAGCTCTTTCCATTGGACAGTCTTGTTCAAGCTACGACTTAAGCAATAGGGCTTGTTTCGTTAGTTGGTTGGTGTCTACCATCTTGTTCTCCTATGAACGTACTTTCGGGATTTCGTAATTTGGTTGGTTGTCTTTATTATGCCATTTAGTTCCATACACGAGTAGTTACATACGGTATACACTCCGAAGTTTAGGTATGACCCAAATAAAACCAAACCCAGCTCTACATTTCCAAAAATGAAAGGTTTACATTATATTTACGGCTGATGCATTTAAATTTGTCCGCGAGTTTATATATTAATATATATATATATATAATATATAATATATATATATATATATATTATATATATATAATATTATATATCTTATATATAATGCGATATATATATATATATATATATATATTACAGGCCTATAGGGGTACAACTTAGAATTATTTTCGTCTTAGGGGTACGCAATCAAAAAAGTTTGGAGACCACTGATTTACATAGCACACTTCTACCTGATTATTATTATTATTATTATTATTATTATTATTATTATTATTATTATTATTATTATTATTATTATTATTATTATTATTATTATTATTATTATTATTATTTAGACAGTCTCTTGAGTCTTGACGTTTTGAACCATCAGACCCCAGCATATCCGCTTAAAACGAAAGATTGCACGCACAGACACGAAACTGACTCACGCAAGCACATACTCACATTGATTCATGTTTCTTCATCAATGTAACGTCATTCTATGGCATTAAAATCTGTATTCCGTTTTCTGTTTTAAGAGTCAACTTTAATATTCTGTTTTTCTTTTATGTTGTCACATTTATATATTTTTATATATTATTTTCTGATCAAGCTAGAACATTTATATTCCGTTGTTCTTTTTTATTTTAAGGTGTAACATTTAAATTTTTTTAATTTTTTAAATCTCGTTTTATTCTCGCTCTTTGACTTTTATAATTTCAAATTATTTTATTTTCATGCTGATACAATAATATATTATAAGTTATGTATCCAGTTTCTTTTACCCTGAAACTCTTTCATTTCATTATTATTATTATTTTGTTTGATAAGCTTTATTTTGCCTTTTCTTTTTACCCTCAAGATTGAATATTTATTATTATATTTTCATTTTTAAATTTATTTTTTAAAAAAAATTTTAAATTTCTCTTTTATTTCAAATTATATGTTTATTTCATAAAAATCTTAATTTATTGGCCCTAAATCAGTAAAGCAACCTTGCAAACTACTAACGCCTCTTCCATCCTGCAAATCATGGGATTAGCGTCCTTGACCATGATATGTTATTTAAAATCTTAATTTATTGATCATAAAGTAGTAAAACAGTAAAGCAAACCATTAACCACTTCCAACTCCCAACGCTGATCAATGTTCTTCATTTTGTATTACAAACTCACATGCTGTATAAAGATATCATACTATTTCACTTTACCATATAGTAAATAAATGCTTTGTACAAGGGAAGAAAATATTTTTATTTTAATGTTTGTTGCATAATTATTAATTACATAGTTACTTATATATAAATTTTAACATCAAATATACCAATAAGTTTATTAAATGGTACATAAATTTGTTGGTATTATAATAAATATTTTTAATTTACTTATTTTTATGATGCAGAAATCACTTAATGATCTTAAATAAGTCACTTAATCATATAGGCACAACTTTCCTCCTCCACACCCTGAACAATTGATCAATTGATTACAGTCTTATATGTCACACCATTTATTATTTCTTATGTTTAATTTCATTATTATTTCTTTTTATATTTAAATACCTTGCAAACATAACACGAATATCCTGCCTAACTTAATATAACAAAACGTAACCTATAATAACAAGCCTTAACATGACATAACCTATGCTAATCTAGCATAGCATAGCATAACATAACCTAACCTTACCTAACATGACCTGACCTAACCTTTTACGTGCTTATCCTTTATTGATCATACTAAATATGAATAACTATTAATATAAATCAAAGCTATTTAATTAAACTTGCATAATCTATCCCAAAATTAGCATACCATAACCTAATCTTGCCTAATAAAACTTAGCCAAACCTAACCATGTTTAATCTATATTAATCATGCAAAGTACGAGCAACTGATAACATAAACAAAGTTTCTTACTTATACAAATATAACTTAGCCTAACCACATAATTTAAAATACCTACCCTAACATACCTAAGCTATTAATAGATACTAATATCTACATAGCTCTTAACTTTTAGAGCCTACAAACTCTCAACATCTTGGTTAGATTTTCATAAGTAATTCGAATTTATAACAGTTTGCTAAATTGATTTTTTTTCCTCAGAACAGCTCCTTCATAAACTTATTAACAAATTTTAGATAATATAATCTTTTCCTGCCCTAGCAAGTAACAACAGATTCATCAATACAGAAAGTTTATTTAAAAATTCTACATTTTGGGCACAATATCTCAAAACCGATTAATTATTTTAAAATAACAATCTTTCTCCGAATGAAAGATGTTACCAATTTGTTTGAGGTCCTCAGCTGTCAAGTTAAATTTTTGTGCGGACTGCTAAGCCCGATATGTAGACCATGCGGACAGGCCTGCAACTACAGCTGATAATTCCCAAACATTTAGGTCTTTCATTTAGAACTAACCGACCATTGGCTTCTCCTGGGAATTCGGCTATCAAGACCCATTCAATGGAAAAAAAGTCATAATATCTCTAAAGAAAACTTTAAAATGTTATCCCAAGTGTACGATTTGCTTGAGGGGAGGGTGCTTGAGGGTCTACACATCCCAAATACTAAACCAGAACTCAACTTTGATGGGTCTTCAATAACTATTTTTATTTTAATTTTCTTTTATAATTGTAGTTTTAGTTAGTGTTATGATTATTTAATTTATTACTTTTGACACCATTATATTACCTATTCTTTTGTAATTTCTTGTTTTAAAGCTGTCCTAATATTTAACTCTACAACCAACTAACTCTGAGATTTTTCCAGATATAAACGGTCAATTTTGCTGTCATTTTTCATTCTTGCTGATACTGTCGATAAGGCAGGTAATATTATGCAAATCTATAGGTACAAATCTACTATTATACTATTATATATATATATATAATATATATAGTATATATATATATTTATATATATATATATATATATATATAATATATATATATATATATATATATATATATATATATATATATATATATATTATATATATAGAGAGAGAGAGAGAGAGAGAGAGAGAGAGAGAGAGAGAGAGAGAGAGAGAGAGAGAGAGAGAGAGAGAGAGAGAGAGACGACCAATTTTTTTTAACGGCAGGGCTTATTTTCGTTTCTTTTGAAAACTTTATTTCTGGACGGAATATAATGGAAGAAATACCATTAGAGAGAACTCGTCATATCATTTCCAAATCTTCAGTAAAATTTAAAATCGGTTTAGTAG
>JABUQX010095201.1:17500-26127 GCA_015478945.1 Trachelipus rathkii
ATAAGAGCAGTGGTTGTCTATGACAGTACACAAAATGCGCACACATGCGCAATAATATATATATATATATATATATATATCATATAATATATATATATATATATATATATATATATATATAATATATATATATATAATGTCTAAAGTTAGTATAAAATAATGCTATTATAATCTTTAGTATATTTGTAAAGCTAGAACTCTTTGGAGGCAAAAGCTATTCTTATGAGAGGAGAAACACAGCTCCAATCGTTATGTGTATAGTATGTACGGTAAAATTTTCTTACATCTTATAAAATCACAGCACATAACTATGTTATTCCTTTTTGGTAGTTTATTTAAATTCAAACAAGCCAAATAGACGTCCTCTCCTCCTACGGCCAAATCTGGTATCGGAGAGAGAGCGAGTTAGTGAGGCTAAAGACAACAAGCCATCAACAAGTGCCCAGGGCTTCGTCCTGGCACGCTTAAAATATATTTTAGTGAATAAAATTAAAGTGTTAAACTATATTATGTTCTTATAATTAAGATCTTTGTAGTGTCGATTTGAATACGTGTATGATCACAAGTGAAATAATAAGATATAAAAGTTAGAGAGAATGGTGATCAAAAATCTAGCCCAATACATCGAAACGTATAGCTTTCGCCCTTGTGCAAGTCATTCTAATAAATATAATATTTCGGATTTGATTACTCACGAAAATGTGGTCAAATTGTCAATGACAAAATCCTTATGTATTATATAAAATAAAAATTATCTATTATGATCTGCGATCAAACAATATAAGAAGAATGTTAATAAAGAAAATAACATCCTCTATTTTTCTATACACCTTCCATCTTCTTAATATATGTACCCGAGGAGGTGAGGGATTTAATTCTAGGTATAATTGATTAATGATCTCATCATCTCGTGCTACATGTGATGCCCCCAGTATCGTGACTTAAAAATTACCAACCTGTCTGATAAATAACACTAAGGATAATAATAAAATAATAATAAATAATAATAAATAAAATACGAATATATGAAAGTGAACAATATGAATTACTCAAGTGAAGAAATTTTTTTATAAGTTATTAAAAGAAGTAATCCTTGAGGGTCTATATTATGTAAATGCTTAAAAGTAAGCCGATAACGTGAAAAAAATTTCCTTTGTAAAAAAAAAAAAAAAAGTAAATAACCAACAAAAACAGTGGCTTTCAAAAAAAAAAAAAAAAAAAAAAAAAAAAACCGCCGCACAGTTTCAAAAGAACAGAAAAGAAATAAGAACATCTTCTAACGGATTCAGCCATACCAGAGAAGCTGCGTCCTGCTATTAAACCGGGGGAGGGGTAGAGAGACAGAGCTCCCGCCACTAAAATCCCCCAAAAGCACTTCGTGTAAAGCTCTAGGTAAAATTTGAAATTCAAGAACCAGCGAGCCTAAAAAACAATAACAACAACGAAAGAAAAATAAAGCCTCCACGATGAAGACGAGGCCTATATAAATACAATTGGGAAGAAGTACGAAATACCCCAAAAGTTAAATGCGCCTCTAATCTGAAACGAGTTAAAGCTCAAAATTTGCCTGTCTGTTAAAACGCCTAAGCCACTCGTAACGTTGTTCAGAGCGCATCGAAAGGGACATAGAAATTCCTCTCCATCGCTTGGAATGTATTTTTTATTAACAAAGTTATTTTTGTAAGTAAAATTTAATCTTATAATTATTTTGTGTTATTAAAAAGTAATGAAAATATATTATAATTCGACGGCAGAAGGATGTTATAAAATAATGGAAAATCAGATAAAACTTTTTTGTGTCTTATGATATTATAGGACATTTGTGGTATATTCTAAATAAACTTTGTTTTAACAATGTTGTAAGGAGGTGGGAATCCCCCCCATCCTTCGTTTACTCTTACCCCCAAAAATTGGGAGGAAAGAAGGTTGAACTTGTAAATAAAACTTTAAGAAATGCTTGTAATACGGGTACCGTAAAGGTCTTCCGTGAAACTTGATAATAAAAATTTCCTTTTTTTTTAGGAAAGAAAGTGTAATTTTGTATTTTTAAGAGTAACAAAAATTTATATTTTAAATGGCGAAAAATGTAGAACAAAGAAACGCTTGTAAAACGGACTTTAAGGAGATACCGTTATTATTCATATAATAAGATTCCTTCTTTGGAAAAAAAAAATTTTGTAACTGGGTATTTTTTAAGAATAAGAAAATTTATAGTCTAAAACATTTTTGTGAGGTCTTTACGATCGGGTTTTAAATGCATGACGGGAATTCCCATATTTTAAAAAAAAAATTATTGTATTTTATTTATTAAGTATGATAATTAGCTTAGGAAATTCGATTCCTCTGAAAAAAAAAAAAAAAAAAAAAATTTTAATGAAATTATTATAAATTAGTTATATACGAATTTATTTTATGTGCTATTTGGAAGATATGTCTGATCAAAATTATTTTTATGATGTTGTATGGTGCCGAATTGTTATATATTGTTCGAATTAATATAAAAGCATATAAAAATTTATCTAGTAGAACGAAAAGTAATAAAACTTTCGTTCATTATACCATGTGAGAGGGGGGAGGAGTTATCTCCTGTCCCAAATCGACATCTGACTATGACGTCATTCGGGTAGGTGCAGGTCTATAGGCAGAAGACCGAGGCGTTTAAAAAAAAAAAAAAAAAAAAAAAAAAAAAAAAAAGTTGTTTATCAGTAAAAATGAAATAAATTCTACGGAATATTTTTGCCGACTTTAAAATTTTAAAAAAAAAAAAATATATTTTTTTTTTAAATTGAAGGCTGGGTATTCTTGACAACCGGGGATGCACCAAATATGTACTAAAAGTATAGTCTATATAAAACTAATGCTATTATTAATCTTTAGGATATTGGAAAGCTAGAACTCTTTGGGCAAACGCTATTCTTTGAGGAAGGAGAAACACAGCTCAATCGCTTATGTGTATTAGTATGTACGGTAAATTTCTCTACAGTCATTAATAAAATCCACACACAGTAACTATGTTTGTATTCCTTCCTTTGGGTATGTTAATTTAAAAATTGACATACAGCCAATAGACGTCTCTCTCCTACCGGCAAAATCTGGTATCGGAGGAGAGACGCGAGTTAGTGAGGCTAAGACAACAAAGCCATCAACAAGTGCCCAGGGCTTCGTCCCTGGCACGCTAAAATATATTTTTGTAATAAAATTAAAGGTGTTAAACTATAATTAATGTTCTTATAATAAGATCTTTTGTAAGTGTCAGATTTGATACGTAGTATTGATCACAAGTGAAATAATAAGATATAAAAATTAGAGAGAATGGCGATCAAAATCTAGCCCAATACATCGAAACGTATAGCTTTCGCCCTTGTGCAAGTCATTCTAATAAATATAATATTTCGGATTTGATTACTCACGAAAATGTGGTCAAATTGTCAATGACAAAATCCTTATGTATTATATAAAATAAAAATTATCTATTATGATCTGCGATCAAACAATATAAGAAGAATGTTAATAAAGAAAATAACATCCTCTATTTTTCTATACACCTTCCATCTTCTTAATATATGTACCCGAGGAGGTGAGGGATTTAATTCTAGGTATAATTGATTAATGATCTCATCTACTCGTGCTACATATATATATATTAATATAAAGAATATTAATTTAAATATATATATTACTATATATTAATATATATATTATATTATCTATATATATAATTATATATATTATTATATAATACTATATATAGTGGTGGAGCGAAGCTGAATTTTTGGATAACCGCGGTGGCTCTTTGTTTGCGGTTCTTAAATTTTTCGACAACCGCGGGGTTGCGTTTCGCTGTTTTGTTTCGGAATGAAACAAAGAACCCAAAAAAGAAATTTTAACCCATTGGGAGATTTGTTTTACTACTATACTACTAATACTACTACTAATAAATAATAATTAATAATAATATAATAATATGATTAATAATATAAATAATAAGTGAGAAAATAGATAATAATATAATAATAATTTTGACAATAATAATTAATGAATATTTATATAATTATTTAATTCATTATTATTATTATATATTATTATATTATTACTATTATTATTATATTATTATTATTATTGATATTATAAGCCCTAAAATTTTATTTTTAACAATTCTGGCATTTAATGTGCAATTAGCCTTTGTTACAAGTAGTTACCAGGTACGGACGAGGACCCATGCACAATGCACAGCACCATCCACTTTCCCCATCTCTCCGCCCTGTGGAAACTGAAAAGTATCCGACTAAAGATGCTTCTTTAGTCTATTCGTGTTTTAATTGAATTTTAAGAAGCGGCAAGTTAGATTTAAGGAATGAACAATTTCTGCATTTTCTCGGTGTTAGCAATCACAGTCCTTTTCTCGGCATAAGATAAACCAGCACGCTGAAAAGGTTGTTCGCTGGTATATACTATAGATGGGTCATGGCAAATATCTTTTAGTTAGCCATCCATCTTCCAGTCTTTGAAGTTATGTTTCGGTTCTCTGTCTCCACCATTAGACAATCATCTCTACGGGATCTGTCCGTTGCTCTCTTTTTAAAATTTTGCTCCTTTTCATACAAACACTTTCATTATAGCTCTATTCTGTATCATCCATCATTACTTGATATTAAATGAGCATTCTTATCAAAAAGAGTTTTTTGGCTCGGATATCCCCATATGCTTTATTTCTGCAGTTTAAATTCTTCAACCCTGCTGTAATTCATAGGATATCTTTTCCAACTTTTGAATATCCTTCCTAAAATTCTTGGTATATTCTTTTTTCTTGAACTTCCTTCAATGCATCAAAGTTGTAAAAAAAAATCCCCTTATTATCGAGGATCTAGTACGTTGCGGTAGAATACAAGAATCTTTTTTTTCGCAATTATTATCAAATCTTTGAGTTAATTCCGAATTTTATTGTTTGACTTGATTTACATTCTCTTTTCAAGCTCGTCATCTGATCGGGTTGAAGGAGTTTTAACGACACAATAACAGGAATTAATTGTCATACTATAGGACGGAATGAAAGCTTTTACTTTTTAGTAAGCTCTTCAATATCTCCTCCAATCGGGTAATACATTTTTTGCATTAGTATAAAATCAAAAACTAGTAACTGTCCTTCTAGAGGTATTGTGCAGGGTAATACGAACCGAAATCCTTGCTTTTTGCAAGTGTGATAAAAATAGAGAGAAGAGAGAGGAGCAGGAGAGAGAGAGAGAGAGAGAGAGAGAGAGAGGAGAGGAAGAGAGAGAGAGAGAGAGAGAGAGGAGAGAGAGAGAGAGAGTTATGACACCATAATTGAGTATTTTTAAAAATATGACTTCCTGGCAACCGCGTTGGCGTTGTGAGACCAGTGACGAACCGCGGTTTGCGATTTGTGTAGATATGTGACAACCACGGTTGCGGTTGCAGTTACGGTTGTCAAATAATATGTGCGGTTTGCTCCGCATTGTGCGGTTGAGGTTGGCGTTATTCGGATCCATCACATAATATAATGATATATAAGTGTATATAATATATAATATATATATATATAGATACATATATATATATTATATATATAATATATATATATATAATATATATAATATATATATATAGTATATTATGTATATGTATATATAATATCTATATATAATATATAGAAAAAGGTAGACGAAACATCAGACAGTCATTGTTTTATTTGAACGTTTCGTGCTCTTCTTGGCACATCATCAGCACTATCAAAAAATTACAAAATAAAAAGCAAAAATAAAAACGAAAAACAAAAATTAAAAATTAAAAAATTAAAAGTTACAATAAAAATTCACAAAGTATAAACCTAGTTTTACTAACCTTCGAAGTCAGAAGCCAAAGACAAAGTGAAAAATATATTAACTAAGAATCCTCTATTTATACTAAATTATCAAGAATTAGTGTGTTAAAAAAAAAACTAAAATAACAATTTTGTAAGAGTAATTGTAGCTGTTTAACGGAAATATTTATTAGACAAAATTAAAATAACGTGAAGTTTAAACTGAGGATTGGGTCGGCGAGGTATAGCTCCGGTTTTAAGGTACTGATGAAACAAAGACTTTCCATGATTTTTCTATCATTCACCAATCGAGAGCCTAGAGGACGAGCATCGAAAAAGCTGGGAGAGGCGATGACGGTGGTCCTTTTCATGAAGCAGTGTCACGAATTGATGAGAAGCTCAGGTGCGTGGAGAGCGGCAACGTCAACGTACGATAAGAAGACTCCCATTGTGTTTTGCAATTCGATCTGAAAGTGCCAGGCCAGTTTTGGGCAGTACATATGCAAGCATTACAGCATGCACACTTGTACAAATATGCTACAGAAGAAGCGTAACAATGAAGCGAATCTGGTCCTTTGCACTAAAAGAGTTACCAGGTTTAAAAATTATTGAGTTGGAAACAAAATACAGATGAGCAGCAAAGTGGAAAGTGTTCACTTAGGAAGCCGAATTGAGCAGAGCTTTATACAGGGAATCATCATAAGGACCGTCCAGTATAGGGGACCTATATTTTGAAATAGATTTTTTCTGTTTAGGACGGCTAAGATCAGGAAGGGATCGCTAGGTCGCTAAAGTGGGTTTTGCTAAAACATTAATAAAGAATCTATCAAAACAAATCCATTGTGGAAAACAATTGAAATTACTAACTTAATACGTAAGTATGTTTCATTCGTGGAAGACACCAACGATATACGCACAAATTCTAAATGTCTCGATACAATTCTGGCTTGAGAGACCTGACAGCTTAAACATTTATTCGGCATAAAACCAAAAGAAATGAGTGCCTCAATTAAGTTGAGGATAGGCCTTTCGATGAACATATGTGGGTAAAAATAAAAAGGTCCATTCGCGTCTTAGCTGAAGCACCATCCAAAAAGGTAAGATGAAGTTTTATCACTCTACGCCCTCGCAGTGGTCGAATTTTATACGACCTAGGTTGGTTTATAAAGAAAATCCAAGAACAATGCGGCCTGTTCTCTAGTATTGAAAATCAAGAAGCAGTCATCAACATATCGTCTGTATATTAATGGTTTGAAGTCCAAAGGACAGGTATTGAGCCATGTTCTTTCGAGTAAACTCAAAAAAGAGTTCGCAAGGGAGGGGCCCAGAGGGGAGCCCATTGCGACACCATCAATCTGTTGGTAGAGAACATCATTAAATATGAATATGGTATCTGAGGTAGCAATATCAATTAATCTAGTAAACTGCCTCTTCGTAAGGCCCTTTATCCTCTCACAACTTTGAAAAAGAGAATCTATTATCATGTTACATGTTTCTTTCAATGGGACATTTGTAAAGAGGGACTGAATGTCAAAACTAACCATATAGGACTGCGTGAAAGTAAGGGAAGAAATGAAATCCACAAATTCAAAAGAATCCTTCAGAGTATATTGATTTCGAGTGATAGGTTCAATAACGGGTACCAAAAATTTTGAGAGATTATAAGCTGGGGTATCTAAAGCAGAGAGGATAGGGCGTAAGGAAACATTAGCTTTATGGGTTTTAGGTAAACCATAAAGCAGTCCGGGTTGACTACCTGAAGACATAAGTTTTTAAGATCTAAACCAGCTATTCTTAAGTGATCTAATAAGTTATTTAATTGTTGTCTCTATCTGTATATGATGTTTAAAGGTGTTTACCTGTTAGGCGTTTGAAATTTTTGTACCATCAGTTCATGGATTTCGTTCATTTTAGAGATATATGTCTTCTTTATCCAACAACACCACCCCTCTCCCCTTAACTGGGTGACTTACAACAATCGATATATCCTTCTTTAGGTCCTTTAGTACATTAAGGTCATTGTAATTAAAAATATATATATGGTTAGTTTTGACGTTCAGTCCCTCTTTACAAATGTCCCACTAAAGGAAACATGTAACATGATAATAGATTCTCTTTTTCAAAGTTGTGAGAGGATAAAGGGCCTTACGAAGAGACAGTTTACTAGATTAATTGATATTGCTACCTCAGATACAATATTCTTATTTATATGATGTTCTCTCCAACCAGATTGATGGTGTAAGCAATGGCTCCCCTCTGGGCCCCTCCCTTGCGAAATCTTTTTTGAGTTTACTCGAAAGAACATGGCTCAATACCTGTCCTTTGAACTTCAAACCATTAATATGACAGACGATATTGTTGATGAACTGCTTTTGATTTTCAATACTAGAGAACAGGCCGCATTGTTCTTGGATTTTCTTAATGAACAACATAGTTGTATAAAATTCACCATGGAGGGCGAGCGTGATAACTTCTTACCTTTTTTGGATGTGGGTGTTACTAGACGGAATGGATCCTTTATTACCAATATTTATCAAAGGCCTACCTCAACCTTAATGAGCACTCATTTTTTTGGTTTTATATGCCGAATAAGTTTAAGCTATCAAGTCTCTCAAGCAGAATTTATCGAGCATTTAGAATTTGCTCATCTTGGGTGTCCTTTCACGATGAGATACAATACTTACGTAAGTTAGTTAATTTCAATTGTTTTCCAATGGTTTTGTTGATAAGAATTCTTTTACTTTTTTAGAAAAACCACTTTAGACCTAGCATCCCTGTCTCTAACGTTCCTAAACAGAAAATCTATTTA
>JABUQX010095202.1:0-14078 GCA_015478945.1 Trachelipus rathkii
TAAAAAAGATGGAATTAAATTCGTGAATGGTTAATAAAACATTTCTATAACACATTATTTTTTTGCACCTACTTTCTTGTAAAAAAAAGTCAAAAATGACCCATTTGAACCCCTATCTTAACGGTATATATTATTTATATAATATATTTAGATATATATATAATATTTATATATATATATATATATATATAGTTATTAGTATATATAGTAGTATAGTAGGATCACATTATAATAATATTCATAATTATTAGTATATATATATAATGTCTTTAGCTAGGAAGGGGAGTTTTCTATACCGTTCCAATGTATTACTTTTGTAATAATACATTAGCTCAGTTAGATTCTTAGAAAAACAAAAGAAATGTCAGTAGTATTCTATGTTTAAATTTAGAGTAGAGTCTGCAACGAAACAATTTGTATAAAGACGCAGACGACAATGAATAGTGAGTGAGTCTTGTTAGAGCCTTGTTCGGAGCCAGACGTGTCTTTGCTGGCTGAGTGAGCAGTGAGAGTTACAGAAAAAGTCGGTGTTATACTGTGCATAGCCTTAGGCTAAGCTACAGTGACTTTGTTTACAAGTTTCTTTAATGTGATTTTGAAATAATTATTTAAGATTTAACATTTTCTTCGTCTTATTAATATAATAAAGAAGTTTCTACAATTTAAGTTATTTAAATAAATATTAATAATAAAGGAAGATTTGGGAAATTATACGCCAGTTAGCTTTAACATCTCTGGTTATAAAGGTTCTGGAAAGTTATGAAAGGTCATATTGAGAAATATTTAGAAGATAACAAGATATTGTACTACTCCTACCATGGTTTTAAAAGGGTAGGTCATTTCAGACAAACCTTTTAGAATTGATGGAATACATTACTGATCTGGCATTTGACCAGAGGAGATCCAGTTGATATGTATATTGTAGACTTTAGGGCAGCAGTTTTGATAAGGGTTCAACACATAAGGGCTGATGAAGAAGTATTACAGTAGGTATAGGTGGAGGGGTACATGGTTGGGATTCAAGAGTGGTTGCGAAATAGATAAAAGCAGTGTGGTATCAACTAATGGCAATAAATGCATCATGGGAAAATAGTGATGAGTGTGTCCCACAGGGTTCAGTGCTGGGGCCAACTTTCGTTCATTGGTGGCACATATATAATGATTTTAGGACGGCAGGGGACTTAATGCAAGGTCTTCTAAGATTTGCAGATGATACCGACAAGTGGGCCACCACAGTTCAGCAAAGTGAAAGATGTATAAAGATTCAAAATGATCTTGGATAAACTTCTTTGGCCGTGGGCAAATATAAGTGGCAAATGAATTTTAATAGTAAAAAGTGTAAAGTTCTTCACCTAGGTTACTCAAATAAAAGTTTTAACTACGATATGAATGGGGATTGGCTTGAGTCTGTGCAAGAAAAAGATTTAGGTGTGATTATAGCAGTAAATGTTGAAAGTATCTATCAGTGTTTGGAAGCTAGAAATAAGCTATTAGATGGCTGTTGGTTCAGCCATAATAAATCGGGCAATATTGTTTACAGTTTAGCAAGGAAGTTATAGTAAACTGTATAATAGCTACAGTATGTTAGGCCAGTAATAGAGTATTGTGCACAAGTTTGGGCCCCTTATTTAAAGAAAGACTTAGATATGCTAGAGCGAGTGCAACAAGGATGATTTCTGGGTTATTTTTTTTTTTTTTTTTTTTTTTTTTTGTTTTTTGAGGGTAAGAGCTATGAGTGAGAGGCTGAAGGAGTTTAGGAATGTTTTCTATAGAAAGGCGATTTTTCAGAGGGGACATGAAACAAGTTACAAAATATTTAATTCTATTGCTAATACAGAGACCATAATTTTTCATAGTAGAGCATGGACAGGTGTCCAGGGTGCATAATAAGAAAATTAAGAAAAAAGCATGCATTCATAATAGATTGTTTAATATTTTGGAATGGTCTGCCACAGGAGGTTGTTGAGTGTGAATCAATGTATGACTAGATTGCAATATTTAAGAAAGGGTTGGCTAGGTATATGGATGGTTTGGGTATCATATAGTATATTTAGACGAAGCCAAATTGCCAGTTTTTAGTTACAGTTAGTTATTAATGTTAGACTGCATGTGTGACCATAACTTAGTTATTAATGCAAGTGGATGATTTGGGATCACATATATATTATATATATATATATATATATATATATTATATATATATATATAATATATATATATATATATATATTTATATATATATATATATATATATATATGTATATAGTAAATATATGTATATACATAAAAATTAGTATTATAATTTATATTATATATATATATAACGCGTCGGGCGGGGTGACGTGGCCACTTTAGGTATAACTTGGTCTCCCGACTCTCCCCTAATGCACTTATTGGAATTTTTTTTTTTGTAAATCACGGCCCTATAGTCGGGCATAAGCACACAAAAAATAATAATTATTCTAAATAATAATAGTTTAATTAAAGTTTGAATAACGCTGAGTCAGCCTGCCCGTGGAGGGGTGAAGCGGACCAACATTTGAAGGGTGACTCGGACCATCTGTTTAAATCGTCTTTTACGTATAATTTCAATTTTAATAGTTTTATTTTTACTTATATAATAATTATTTATCAATATTAAAATTCGTAATAAGTAATAAAAATGTCAATAATCATAAATAAAATAAGATATAAATAAGGTGGTCCGATTCACCCTCTCCGCCCAAAAAATTTTAACACTTTTTTGAACTCGTTTTTTTTATTAAAATTTCATTTTTTAAAAAACATTTCACGTTTAATATAAGTAACTTTTAATTACATTTAAATTGAATTATACATAATAAAAATGTCAATAAAATACGTAAAATTACGAAAAACAATGTGGTCGAGCACCCCTCCATCAATTTTTACGGCGGGGTGAACCGGACCAAGTTAGGCCCCGTTTTTTTGGCCACTAATCTGAGCTTGGATCAAAATTTACTTGCCAGTTTTAAAGCTAACATACTCGAGTGTATCACTGAAAAAATAATTTAAAATGATTCACAATTTTCATTTTATAACGAAGTTAAAAAAACTTCACCATTTTACAAAAGTGAAGTTCTATTGGAAGGAAATTTTGTACCTAATTTCTAGACTTTTTTAAAAAATATAAAACTTCTTAAGAATTAAATATGGATCTAAAGGTAAAACTTGTAGTAACTACCGCGTGCTATTAAATGAGCGAAATTTTTTTTTTTTTTTTTTATTATTTTTATTTTATTTAGAGTGGACCGAATCACCTCCTCCTAAAGAGGCGGGCCTGGTCACCCGCCCGACCGCTATATATAATATTATATTATTTTATATATATAGTATATATAGTATATATTATATATATTATTTTATATATATATATATATATATATTATATATATATATATATATATTATATATATATTATATATATATATATATATATATATATATATAATAATTATATATACTATATTTATTATTTTTACTAAGCCAAATTGGTGGATTTTTAGTTACAGTAATTTGACAAGCCCTAGGGTGCTTTGTGGATTTGCATGAGCATGTTTGGTTAGTGGGTTGACTGGGACGGTCTCGACTAGGCCAAATTGGTGGATTTGTAGTTACAACAAACTGACAAGCCCTAGGGTGCTTTGTGGATTTGCATGAGCATGTTTGGGTACTTACTTCGGTTACTTCGGTTGTTGTAATGGTCGTCGGACAGCTTCGGTCCCTTGACCATGGCTGGCATTCCTTCTGCGTTTGCTTCTTCTTCATTTTCTATTGCTCACTGAGTTAAGTATCTTTTAAGTTAATTGACTTTTAAGTTTTTGATTGTCTTTTACAATTTTTTTTTTTTTTTTTTTTTCCATATTTTCAGAAAAGAAAAGAAAGTAGAATTAGTTTGATACTAGATATAAATTTTTGATTAACACAAACTATTTAATTGTGTTTATTAAATCCTATTTAAATTCCCAGTTCTACACAGGAATTTCTGTATGTTGTACCAGGCTTTTTGTCTACTCTGGGGAGGAACATTTTCTAATGCTAGAATTGTTTTAACACTGAAACCCGAGACTCCCAGGGCTCCCAGTTCCTTTTGAAGCACACTTCTTGCATATAGGTATTGTGGACATTGCATAAGAAAATGCTCCACTGTTTCATTGGGGTGTGCACAGTGTGGACATGAGGGTGACAATTTCATTTTTATCTTATGTAGATGACCATTTAATTTTGTATGTCCTATGCGCAGCCTTGTTATTGCAGTACTTAGTTTCCTGTTCTCTGTAGGTAAATAGAATTTTTCATTGCTTGTGTGAAATTGACCTAGTGGGTGAAAACTCAGAAAATCCTCATGTTCTCTTTTGTATTCATCTTTTAATTTATTATAAGCAAAAGTCATTAATTCTTTATTTTCCAAGGGGAAAATGCAAATTTCCCTATTTTCATGTGCAACTTGGGCAGCTGCATCAACTATCTCATTATCTGTTATACCTATGTGCGATGGTATCCAGAAAAGATGAACAACCCATTCCTTTTGGGTAATCATTTTGTTAAAACATTCTTGGATTAACTTATGGATTTTATTATAATCCAAATTTTTCTTTGCTTTAATAGTGTGGATAGAGCTCAGAGAGTCAGTACAGATGACTACTTTTTGAGGAGGTAAATAATCTAGCATGAAGGTTAAGGCTTTGTATATAGCAAATAGCTCTGCAAATAAGATAGAGTGATTTCCTTCCAGTTTCCATGTTTGAGATCAGGTATATATATATAGCTGCACTTGTAGTTTTAACTGGGTGTATTTTCTTTGAACCATCTGTGAATATTTGAAGGAATGATTCATATTTTTGGTGTATAATATCTTTAAACATGCATTTGGCTTTAATTGGTGCCTCTCCTTTATTCCAGCTCTTGTGTATGTCTTGGTTGAATCTGAAATTAGATTTTGAATATGGGGGCAATATTGATATATTTTTTATTGGAGTGATCTCCGGAAGTGAAGGCATCACTCCTTGAGAAGCTCTGTATGCCCTACTTATGAAATTTTGTTTGTGGAAATTGTTTTTATTTTTGAAGAACTGACTAATGATCTCATACATATAAGTGTCCTTAGGAGCAGTTGCTATTTTTATAAGTTTCTTTATCAGTAATTTCTGTCTCCTTTGTTCCAGAGATAGTAAACCTGATTCTATTTGTAAAGCTTTTATTGGTGAGGATCTGAAGGCCCCAAGGGCAATTCTTAGAGCAGTATTTTGTATTGTATCCAATTTCTTAAGGGTTGTGGATGCCGCAGCTCCATAAATGATGCTTCCATAGTCTATTTTGCCTTGAACATAGCTTGTATATATATGTAGTAGTGATTCCTTTGATGATCCCCATGAAGTTCCAGAAATTCTTCTCATAATATTCAATCTTCTCATACAGTTTTCCACTAAGTAGTCTATGTGATGTTTCCAAGTTAAGTGTGGAGCATCAAAGAAGAGGCCTAGAAACTTTAACCTAGTTTTATGTTCTACTCTTACATTTTCTATCAATATGGCAGGAATAAAGGGGATTCTCTTTTTTGTGAAGCACATTAAGGAGCTTTTGTTTGGATTTATTTGTAATCCCCAATTAATTGTCCACCTTTGTAGGGCATCCGCTATTCTCTGCATCTCAAGTTGGGCTCTATTCAAGTCTTTATGTGTAACATATGCAACAATATCATCTGCAAATGCAATGATGTTTTGAGAAACCTGTTTTAAATCTGATAGCAGTATTGAAAATAAGGTTGGGCTTCTTACAGTCCCTTGCTGATCTTCTTATGTGATCTGGTATGGGGTTGACTCTGCTCCATTTATGAATACCTTAAATTCCTGTTCTTGGAGAAAATTTTGAATCCATTTCAAAGGAGTCCCAGTAATTTTCATTTGGGCTAATTTGTATAATATTAAAGTATGTGATGATAAGTCGAATGCAGATTTTAGATCTACAGATAATATTAGTGCAAACTAGTTATTTTTGAATGCTCCGCAGATTGTATTTTCCACTTGAATTAGGCAGTCAATGGTACTCTTGCCTGATCTAAAACCATACTGGTAATTATGATGTAGTCCATTGTGTTCTATCCACCATGCTATTCTATTATTGACCATTTTCTCCATTAGTTTTCCAGGGCATGGAAGCAGATTTATTGCTCTGTAACTTCCTGGTTATGTTTCATCATTGTTTGGTTTCAGGAATGGGATTATTGTGGCCTTTTTCCATTGCTTGGGATATAGCTATGCCTTGTGTCCAGCTTTTATTGTATAGCTATCTCTAATAAATTTCTTTGTGATGTTTCATTTAGATGTATTAAAAACTCATTTGCAATATAGTCATGTCCTACTGCTTTATTGCATTTTAAGGTATTTACGGCACTTAGTAGTTCTTCTAATAAGAATGGATTTGCTATATCATTTGAATTCTTATCTAATGCTCTTTTAATAGCCATTTGATAATCCACTCTTTTAAGAAGAGGGTCTGGAAGAGAAAAGATTTGTTGGTAATGTTGGGCCAGTGTTTCGGCTTTTGAGATTGCATCAACAAGTTGTTTCCCATCTTTTGTCAGTGGGTAGTTTGGATGAATGTAAGTGCCCGTCATTTTTTTGATGAGGGACCATGCTTCATGTCCTGATGTTTTAAAATTGAGTCTACCTGTTAGTTGCTTCCACGTTTCCTTTTTCTGTTGTTCGATTATCCTCTTACACTTTGCACTTTTCCTTCTATAATCAATGCAGTTATCCTGTGATGGTTTTGATCTCCATTTGTTGTATGCTGTATTCCTTTCCTTCACTGCCTGTTTACACGTCTCTGACCACCAAGAATGTCTTGGCTTATTTCCAAATTTCCCTGAAGACAATGAGAAATATTTTGAGGCTGAGCTTTTTATTGTGGAAGTAAGATCCTGAACTGATTCCTCTAACGATCCTTTTGACTCTGAAGCGATATTTGTATTTTCCGAGAATTTATTCCAGCTAGTATTGTCCTTTTTTAACCTCCATTTTGGCCTTATTCTGGAATTGATTTGTGGTACCCTTGCTGGGAACGTCATGATTATTGGTAAATGATCACTTCCCATGTATGCACCTGTATTGAATGTTAGGTCTTGAAATTTTGCTGTCCCAATTACCAAGTCTAGTGTTGATTGGCTGGCATTGTATGGATTTATTCTTGTTGGCATTCCAGGTGTAATCAAATTGTGATTATCTGAATTCATCAGATATGTATAGAGTGCATTTCCAGACTTATTGTGTGCTGATTTCTGTAGTCCTGGCTCCCAATATCTGTGGTGCGCATTCATATCACCTATCAAGATACTTGGGGTTTCTAACTGGTTTATGTAGTGGGCTATTTCATCCTTCGTGAAGTCCTTGCATGGGTTATAGGCTAAAAGCAGGGATACCCACCCAATGGGTAGGCAGACTTTTATTGCCAGGGTTTCCAATTTGCCACCAGGGCAAGCTCTCAAGTTGACTTCTCTATAGCTTACGGAGTGATGTATTAACAAAAGAAGTCCGCCCCCTACACATTCTCTCCTATCTTTTCTTACAATAGTATAATTATTAATTTTGGGTTGTATTTGGGGTTTTAACCATGTTTCAGTAATGCCCATTAATAGAGGCATGTGTTCACCAATGAATTGTTTTAGGTCTGGTAGTTTTTTAGTTAATGATCTAGCATTCCACAATATAATCTTATTCTTGGCCATCTTGGTCAAACAAGGAGAATAATGCTATTAAGTCTGGGCTCACTGATATCAATGCTTCACTTATGGATTTCTTCACTTGATATTTCATTATAAATTTTTGGGCAATATCCATGATCTTCTTCATAAATGTAAGGAAGATATCTGTTTTGTTTGGTTCTTGTACTCCCTTTGGGATATTCAGTTTTTCTCGTCTTTGCGTTATATTTTCCTTTGAGATTTCAAAATCCTGTTGGAATTTCTCCTCTGTTTTTTCTCTTAGTTCACTATTGTTATATATCTTACTTTTTTTGATTTGTGCAGAATTTCCTTTGCTGGTGGATGCTTGGTTCAAATCCCTTAAGAGATATAACGGCTCATTTGTGTCTTCTTCATCCTCAGCGTACTCTATATCCGTATCTTCCAGTGCTGTTAATACGTTGGCATAAGTTCTTGTAGGGTTTGCTGTTATATTTGCTTTGCTATGGATTTCTGTATATTTACTATACTGCGTTTCTGGTTTTTGAGGTATTGTCTTTGTTTGTTTTTTGTTTGCTGGAAAGTCTTTACTCTTGGGGTTTAATTTTTGAAGTTCAATCGTCAGAGGAGTGTTTACTCCTACTACCTCACCTGCATGTTCTTTTGATATCTGTAGTGCTTTTTGATATACTGGGCACTGTTTATATTTTATGGCGTGTTTTCCATTGCAGAAATAACAAAATTGCTCATTTGTGCATCCTTTAAAATTGTGAAAGTGACTGCACCTGGCACATCTTGTGACTGCTTTGCATGATAATTGTCCATGCCCGAATCTCCAGCAATAGAAACATCTATCTACCCTGTTTATCCAAGGGCTTACCGAATAGACAGTGTTTTATAACAACTTTAGTTGGTAGGGGACCTTTGAATTTTATTTTTAAAATTTCTGAGGGGGTAAATAAACTTTTCTTTGAAGGTTTGTTAGAGTTTATATTTCTATCTCTAGTATTTCAGTTTTACTATTTTCGAGGATCCTTATATCTTCTTCTATTTCTTTTATATCCACATCGTTATTTATAGGCCCTATTTTCCCATAATGGATCTGCTGGGGATCGTCCCTTACTGATTTTGGAACCCAGCATCTTACTTTATGTGGCCCTAATTCCTTAATTTCTAATAGCTGTACAGTCAATTTATTAAAATCGGCAATTTCCAATTTGCATCTGACTCCTCTTCCCATTAAGGTTAATGAATTTTCCACAATGTATTTCCCAAGTGGAGATTCATTTAGTAATTTTGATGTCTCCCTGGGTTTTGTGAATATAGTTTTTTCTTCTTTTGATTTTATAATTACTATCGTACCTTTCTTACTATTATGTCCGTTGGGATTGGAGTTATTTCTGGAATTGGGGTTTTCACTGATATTTTCTAAGGAATTTGCTACAATTGTTTTTTCTATTACCATTTTCTTGGAGATGATATCTGTTTGGGTATCAGTCTCTTTATTTAGAGGCCTTTTCCTATTATTTACCTCTTGCCATTTTGTACTACAGAATGAGGGTTGTAAATTTTTTTTTTTTTTTTTAGCCTAGGCCTCCTGGCCTAGCCTAAGCTTGTGAGATGATTCACTGTATACAAACACCACCTATAACTAACAAGTTGCCTTGTTCCGATAGTGGGGTGCTTGTTTTTATAGTTTTATTAAGTATTTTTTAAATTTTGATTAATATTGATACACTCACTACACGTTTCCACTATAAAGATATAACACGTGTTCATCACACTGAGCGTGTCCAACCAATCCATTGATATCTTTTTCAGTTTTTCTACTAATAAACCCTTAAAAATGTCGTCTGGTAAACATAAGGTTCATTTTATATTTCACCGAGATTAGGACAAGTGCCCCCTCTGCCCCCCTGCCTGCATACGCCCATGTTAGAGGCCCTTATTGTAAACAATTGCCGGAAAAACAAACGAGCACACATGTAACACTATCAAGTAGTTAATATAACAAATAGAATAAAAATTCGAACAACCGAACAGCACCAGTTCCAGCGAAAAAAAAAAAAAAACAATGTTTTAGTTTCACGTTTTGTTTTGAGATCGGGCCTATCAACACAGAGTTGTCCGTCCATCAAAGGTTAGACAAAATAAAATAGTCAAAATACTAGCTGCTTTTCCATAATAAATAATAATAATAATATAGATAATAAAATAATAATAATAAGTAATAATAATAATAATAATAATAATAATAATAATAATAATAATAATAATAATAATAATAATAATAATAATAATAATAATAATAATAATAATAATAATAATAATAATAATAACAATTAATAATAATAATAATAATAATAGTAATAATAATTAATAATAATAATAATAATAATAATAATAATAATAATAATAATAAATAAGAAATAAATAATAATAATAATAATAATAATAATAATAATAATAATGAATAATAATAATAATAATATAATGATAATTAAGAATAATAATAATGCTCGGACAATGATAATAATATCATTAATAATAATAATAATAATAATAATAATAAGTACAAAGAATCGTAATAATAAGCATAATAACAATAATCAATAATAATAATAATAATTAATAATAACAATACAAAAAAATATATAGGAAAAATTAATCCACTCGCCTGAATTCCATTATAATTCACCTAGAATTTTACTCCTGCCACTTCGTATTTTGCACAACCCCATTTTTTTTAAAGCAAAACCGGTCCAGCGGTTGGAGATTTTTGGATTTTTTGAGAAAAAAAATAAATTTTGATTTTTTGGATTTTTTCAGATTCCTGACACGAAATAAATGAATTGAAAAAATCAATTTTTATTTTACTTTATGTTTTTATTAGAAATCATGATTTTTTTATTTTATTGATTTATTGATTTTTTTTATATTTATTTATTTTATTTTATAATTTTTTTTATTTTTTTGTATATTTAATGAGTGTGCTAATAAAAACTAAAAAAAATTTAAATAAACCATATATAGTTTTAAGTTTTTACATATACTTTTCGTAAACCAACAAACTATATGCATTGTTACCCGTAAGTCTGTAACATTCCTTAGTGTCTGTTTAATTGTTTCCATTGTAAGATTTTGACCCCAGAGCTAGGGCTAGGGTTAGAAATTGAAAATTAATGCCAGATGCAGACTAATTAGTATATATTGTTTTTGTATAATGTCGTATAATAGATATGTTAGGACAGTATTTGAATATTGTCTACAATTTTAGCACTCTTATTAGAAAAGACATAATATGCTGGAGAGGGCGCGCAACGTAAAGCAACGAGGAAGTAGATTTTTGGCTTGAGGATAAGAAAAAGGCAGTGAAGTTGGGTTCTAGGATAGGCCCTATGCGGCTTCTTAAGCTATTATTCTTATTTACTATTTGTTATGGGTTGACTGCGACATTCTAGAGGGCAATTGCGCCTCTAATTATTGATTTTTATTGTTGACTGGACAGTCTAAATAGGACCATGCGCTTCTTAAGTATTATTCGTATTTATTATGAGTTGACTGAGACATTCTAGAGGGGGTCAATGCGGCTTTTTAAATATTATTTTTAATTATTAATTATATATATTATTATTGGTTGACTGGGACAGTCTAGATAGGCCCATGCGGCTTTTTAAATATTATTCTTATTTATTATTTGATATTTATTACGAGTTGACTGGGACATTCTAGAGGGGCCAATGCGGCTTCTTAATTATTAATTTTTATTGGTTGACTGACAGTCTAAAAAGGACCAAGCGGCTTCTTAAGTATTATTCCCATTTATTATGAGTTGACTGGGACATTCTAGAGGCGTCAATGCGGTTTCTTAACAATTATATTTAATTATTAATTATATATATTATTATTGGTTGATCTAAAAAATCCAAATAATCCAAAAAATCAAAAATTGATTTTTTTCTCAAAAAATACAAAAAATCCCCAATCCTGTTCAAAACTTTTGAATAAGACCAAGAAAGTTTCTAAGTAAAAATGTATCTCTCCAGACTACATATTGCCCTGAAAATTTCATCCACTTCGCCTAAACAGAAAAAAGAATATCGCAATTTTCATTTTAAAATAAAAAAAAAGTGGGTTTTCAAACTGGACAACGCTGAGCACAAAACTCAAAAAATCCAAAAAGTACTTCATGGCTTTTGTAGGTAATGAACCCATCTAAGCATATTTCAAGTTTGAAGTCATTTTGAGAAAAATTCTGGGAGTTGATTCGAAAAATGTAAAAAAAAATGGGTTTTGGAAAATTGAAAATTCTGAAAGAATGACTATAGACCAGGGATGGCACGGAAAAAATCAATTGATTTTTTCAGCTGATTTTTTCACTTGATTTTTTGCTCCAAAAAATCAATGATTTTTTGCTATTTTGATTTTATAAGGTTTTTAAAAAAGTGATATATAAGTACAATTGTGAATCTATATTAGCCTTACCTTGAATTTGTTCATTTTCAAAGATTTTTTTGCTCTTTGAATAAGATCTAATAGTCCATAGATAACTCTGCCTTTTGGTTTTAGTAATCTATCACTTAAAATCCTTAGTTAGGGTAAATTTGATTGGTGAGAAGGTAAAGAAAATAGAGATAGGTTGATAGTGAAAATATTGAAAAGAAATGAAGAAATTTACCTCTATACCCTTTTTACATTTTGATTATTAACTTTGATTACATTACACAAACACGACTAAATAGTACCGCTTTGAATTAGAAGTGAGTCCACAATTGTCGCAAGACAATGTGATTTTTTAGTGAAATTTAGTGAAAATGGATACCACATGTAGACAAAAATATAAATTCCGCTAAAACTAATAAATAAAAGATACTGTATATACCTAATAGTTTTAATAACATATATCCTAAAATAAAATACTAAAAATGAGCAAAATAGAAGATCTGATATATGGAAGTAAGTATAATAGTTTTAATTCGTAACTAATTTGATTCTCATCAAAGAGGCTAATTAAAAGAATTAAGTTTTTTCAATTCAGATAAATTCCTGCGAATGAATTCTTGACACTTGACAGCAGCCTGTCTAAGAGGTCTTTCTTTGACTGAATTGAGCGGAGCAATTTGATTCTGTTGAGAGTCAAGTTGAGGTGAATTTATACCTGAAGTTGAAGGTTGTACATCTACAATAGCAGTATCACTATTACTTTGAATAACTGAATTTGTGAATTTGATTGATCAACTTGATCTGTATTTTCATGGTTTTGACCATCTGAATTGGAGAGATCACTGCTTGCCTCAGCATCAGTTTCTCCACTGGAGACAGAGTGGGTAATAGATAACTCCAAAGGGTAGAGATGACAAATAGAATAGTGACAGGTTTGTCCATCTCCCCTTTTTAATAATACACTCCTGATCTTATCGTCATCACCAACAATGACTTCCAGAACTCTACCCAAAAGCCAGAAGGGTCTAGGTTTATTAGGTGTGTGTATCAGAACTATGTCTCCAACCTTAATTCTGTTGGTCCACTCTGACTGATAGAGACTTCTACTTGTCTGGCCCAAATTTAATAGGTAAGACTCATACCATATTCCCTGAAAGTCTCCAAAACTCTTCCTTGAGCAGTAGAGTTATGGCTAATTTCTGTTGTGAAGGAGGAAGTTTTTTCCATATGGGGTTGGAAACTTCATTGAAATGAGGTTTGAATTGCCATAAGCTTCAAAAAAGGAATTTGGAGCCAATAACTTCCAAATCATTATTTGATGACCTATAGGTAAAGCCGTCTTGAATGATAACATTGGTGATATTTGAAAAATACTTGTTAACAGTTGAAAGTAAGTTAAGGTGTCTTTACTTATAGTTTTATAGAACATCCCTTAACTGTTCGTATCATTCTTTCCCAAACTGATCCCACCCAACTGAAATAGACTGGAATCTGTGTAAATGCTTAGATGTTATTGATTTACGCATATGTTCCGGAGAACATATTTGAAGACAAAGATTCTAACAGCATATTTCCACCTTGTTTGAAATTTCGTGGCATTATCTGAGTACAAATTGGATGGTATATTGCCATATATATTTGTGAAACGGTTGGAATGAAAGTAAAAAGGATTCAGTGGACATATCTGGAAGGACATCAACATGAATAGCTCGTATTGTGTTGGACTACCGGAAATTAAACAGATACATTTTTCCAGATCACTTTCCCATTCCGAACATTCAAAGTACTCTTTTTAAACTCGGAAATTCAGATGTGTATACCTCATTAGATTTGCTTACAGGGTATTATAATGTGGGTATAGAAGCTAGCAGCCGTCCTTACCTCGCCTTTTCCTCACACAGAGGCAGGTATCAGCCAAAAAGGCTTCCAATGGGTGTCA
>JABUQX010095203.1:0-25797 GCA_015478945.1 Trachelipus rathkii
AGTATGGTAATGTATGTATGTTATGTATGTATGGCTATGTGAAATACTGTGATGGGAAATTATCAGTATGTAGTGTCACTGATATGGTATTCCGTATGATTGTGCATTAATGGTATGTACTGTATGGTATGTTATTCGTTTTTGTTATGCGGGGTGATTACTGCTGAATGATCATAAGTATGTGATAAAAGCATCATGTATGCTATTATGTATGTATAATTGTATGTTTATGGGCTATGTTATTATGTTATGATGTATTTGTATGTATGTATGTATGTATGTATGTATCGTAAATGTATGCAAATTATATATAATTAACTTAGTATACTATACTATATATATCACTATATACATATATTTTATATATATATATATATATATACTATCTATAATCATATATTATATATATATACTATATACTATATACTAATATTTTTACTAAATTTTATTAAAATATAATAATCTATAATAATTATATATATATAGTAGGTATAAATATATATATTAAATATATTTTTATAGATTTTAACTCATTATATACCTATTATTTATAATATAATTTTATATATATATACTATTTTATTATCATAACAATACTACAAATACATCTATAACATTTAAACATACATAATCAAATACATACAATACATACCATACATAGCATACATACCATACATACATAATACATATTAACATACATACATACATTACATACTACCATACATACATACATCACATACATACATGACATACATACTACATACATACCATACATAACATACATACATACATATACATACATACATACATCACATATTATATATGATATATATTATAATATTACTAATTATATATATTTATATATATATAATATATATTAAATAATATTAATTAATATAATAACATACATTCAATACATACATACACTACGATTACATATAATTTATACGTATTATATATAGTATATAATATATACATCCCGTGTTATATTATACTATATTATATAATATATATTATATATATATTATATATATTATATATTATATTATATATATATTATATATATAAGTATATATAATATATATATATATTATAATATATATATATAATATATATATATTATATATATACTGATATATATATATATATATATATATTATATTATATAAATAGTATATATATATATATATATATATATATATATATATATATATATATATAATATACTATATTAATATATATATATATATATATTAATTATTTATAATTAATATATATAAATATTAAATTAATATATATAATATTAATATTAATATAATATATATTATAATTATATTTACATAAAGCTTTAAGATACATTAGAAAAAGAATTAAAAAAAGGGGATTATAAAAATTTGTTAATAAAATAAAATTATTCAACTTTATAATTTATATACGAAAATAGACATTAATTAAAAGTTTTTTCATAGTTTAAATATCTCCTTCAATTAACACTCCCTACCACCCCCTTCGCTCCCCATATCTGCACAGTATATAAAATATATATCACACACATTAAAGATCACCTAATACGCATTAATATTCATACAACATTCATACAACACACCAGTTACCGACGCACACACAATCACATAAGAAATGACGCCGATAAGGTTGTGTTATGCAAAGTCTCTGTAAAATCACTAAATTATAATCCACTACTCTAAATCACCTCTTTCATATTTTATTCAATATACTAATTGTTCTATCGTTCTCTTTCTATGGTAGTACTCCTATATAACTATATCTACTAGGTATTTATACAACCCCATCTCACAAAAAAATCGTCAGGAAAATTCACGTTAAAAAATCTCGTTTATATTACCAGCTCTCGACAAACTGTATTTAGTTAATACTAATAAACTTTAAATTTGTAAATTTTAGTTTTTAAATAAAAAACGTTTTCTAATAAAAGAAATATTACTTTTTAACGTGTAAAATCTGCAGAATTATTAAATTGTTTTATTTATTTTTAGTTTTAACGTATACATAACATTTGTCATGAAAAATTTATAATAATATTTCTAAATTATTATATTATTATTATTATTATATATTAAATTATTATTATTATTATTTATTATATATATTTATTATTAAATTATTTAATTATTTATTATATAATTTATTATTAATGATATCAATTAGATTATTTATATATTATTTAATTTTATTAATATGAATTAGTTTTCATTTTAATTATTTTTATTAGTTTCTTAATTAAGCTATAGCAGCAGCAGCAACATTTATTATTTAATTCATTCTTAATTTTGTCACTGAGTATATATTTTCTTACTTCCTAGAATTATAATTCTTTAATATTATTGCCGAAGTCTATATATAATTCATTTATTTAGTAAATATATTCTAGACGATAATATTATAAAGTGATAAGTTAAATTGCCTTGTCTCATGAAATAAGTATATTTTACAGCGTTTAAAAAAAATTGTATATACAAAATAAGATAATATTTATTAAAAATTGTCCCATAATAAAAAAATAATAATAATAATTTTAATATAGCATCAAAATTTTGGGACTTAGAGAATTTTGAAGGTAATATCCAATAAAGGTATTTTACTTACAATGATATAACAAGAAATGAAACACTTAAGCCACTTTATCTGCATATAATATATTTAAGCAAAATTACACTCATTTAATGAGCGACATCGTACTTCACGATTCAAGAAATGTCTCACAAAATGAAGAGAGAAGACGAAATTGACAGCACGTAGAGAGATTGGAGAGCAGAGAGACTGAGAAGAAAAAAGAAGAGCACGGAACGCTAGAGAAGAGAGGAAAGGTTATTAGGGAACGGAAAAGCAAGAGGGAAGCAGTGGGATGAAAGATAAAAGAGAAAATAATTAAGAGCATTGAGCAGAAAGAGCAAGTATAGAAAGGACTAGAAGAATCGAAAGCTTAGAGAGCACGCAGAAGGATGAAGAATTGGAGAGACAAAAAAGAAAGGAGATTGCAAGATAAAGCGACGAAAGATAGAATTGGCTGGCAGAAAGTTAGAGAGCTGATGCCAGAGAAGATTAGAGAAAACAGAGGTGTCGAAAGAATAGAGAGAGATGAGAAGCTTATGCACGACGACGCAATCAGACAGGAGAGCAGCAGACAAGAGACAGACGAGAGCACGACGAGAGACAGGGTTGAAAATACACGAGCAGAGAAATGTAAGAGAAGAGACGATTGTACAGATTCGTACGATGAGATTATAGAGAAAGAAAAAAAAGACGAGAGTATAAGAGAGCAGAGGATCAAGAGTTAGAGAGAAAAGAAAGAGACAGAGAGAAACGAATGAAATTAGAATTCCTAGTGACAGAAATAGCAGAAGATACAAAAATAGTAGGTAAGAGTTGTTTGTTCGCAACAGAATAAGAGAGAGAGAGATCGCTAGGATGAAATTTGAGAGAGTCACGCAGATGTAGAGGCAGTAGTACGAGTAGAGACGTTAAGAGATAGAAGATGGAAAAGAACTTGAGTAAAGAAGTAGCAGGTCACGAACTGGAAAGAGAGAGGTGCAAGAGCAATGAGAAGAGAGCACGCAAATGAGAGAGGAAGGTCAGAGGAATGAAATCGATGGAGTAGTAACTTACAGAAGATAAAATGTTGGGAGATTGACTGTGTTGAGAAAAAGGATAACGTCACAGACAAAGAGTAAACAGACTTTGCACCAGCCAAAATGCTACGAGTTTAGTGTATGTTTACTCATTACCCGGCTTATTCATCGCATTGACTACTAAATAACGCGGCACACCTTCCTAAAAAGCCCCATTTCATCGAGATGAAGAACCAAGATATATGTAGGATTCCATGTAAGCACATGAAGCTCTAATGATCGTTTAAGAATTTCTCCGGGCAACAAAGATACACGCACGAGAGAAGAATAAGACAGATGAGAGGGAGTAATGAAAAAAGGTCACGATAGCACAAGTACGAAAGATGATTAAGAGAGATGATTGTTGAAGAGGACATTCCGACAACGGCGTAATATTAATCAATAAAAAAACGATGGACCGAACGGATACGGCAAGTATAAACAAAGCAAATTGAAAGTAAGAATCTGTGTATAAGCGTTCAACAATGACGAATTATACTTTTCGCATATACATTAGCCCATTTTTAGCAACTTGCTTTCATATTTTCAAATTAGATTGCATCTCTCTAGATATTTGTTTTAATGATTCCTCCATTATTTCATATCAATAGTTTAATATTTATTTAATATATTTCTATTGCATCATGTATATATTAATTATAATAATCTATTTTGTTTCTCTCTGATTTTCTTCTTCTTAAATCTGGTTCAGTAAATTCTATATTTTTCTATTTAATAAGCCGAATCTCCTTAATAATTATAGTAAGTTTGACAAATAACAGATGTCACAACCTACCGTTTACTTATTGTATTTTAAATTGTCTATCAGAGGGTCAAATCGCCTCGCTGGTACTACCTGTGGTAATGTTGTATGTTCTGTTGTCGAAAAAAGTAAGATATCGTACCTGTGAAGAGTTGTTATTGACAACATTAAGATAGATTTGTACGTTACGTCTTTGGTTATATAAGGTCTGCTTCTCAAGGTATACGGGAGTTGGGATACCCCTTATTTAACGTTGGGTAGACACCGGCATGCTTGTGTGTCTGCCGAAGTCTCTATGATTTAGTCATCGTTGTATTGGTTTCAAATTGCAATTTGCCCCTGGTATCCATCCCAACCTCGCATGAGTCACCTGGATGTGTCCGAGTTCTCTTGTAAATTAGAAACGAGCATAATCCATAAGGTTTGGGCTATTCGCCGCATCGTCCTGTTTTGAGACTTGCTTAGAAGTGATTCTCATGTAATAATCTGGTTAACAAATCATAAGTGTTTGTGAATTTGTTCGTATTTGAGGTGTGAAGAATTTACATGATTGTAAACCTCTACCACAAGGTTTTTGTTTGAACTCTGATGAAAAGGCAGATTGTCCGTAACCAACTCCGTATACCATACTTAAAGTTGTATGACAGTGGTCCGCATTTCATCAATATGAGAAGTTACCATTTAAAAGAGGAAGTTTAATTCCTACAAAACTGACTAATGGGAGATTTTAAGTATATGTACAGAAGGTCCTTAATGTCAGTTGACATCAGTTGAATATATTAACATGCTGTTTCCTTACGGAATTGAATCGGTGTTTTTAAGTAGGTATGGTTAGTTCATCTGTATAGTAGTAGGTCGGGCTCGCACACAAATTCCAGAATGTAAGATATAGCTGTTTTTTTAACGTGGAAGAGTATTGATCAATATTGTTAAATCTACAAGGACTTCTAGTTTGATCGTTGTAGACTTTTAGGTAGTAAACAAAAGTACGATGTTACTTCTACAGAGTGTTTTTAGTCAGTAGAAAAAGTTTTAGAACAAGTATATGGGGTAAATGAATGGTTACTATTTTAGAAAGGATTGTATGGTTAAAATCAGGCATGAAAGGATTTACTTTGTTTTAGCAAATAGAATATAGTTAATTGGTTGATGTAATGGCACATGGATGTAATTTCTTCGGTTTGTGTCCAATCATTGTTTATAAGAAAACAATGGTAGTATCACATAACATTTTCTTTGTGTCCAAATAATATATCAAGGATGTTAAAAACATTTGTTACTCATCTGTTACATGAGTCATATTTGAAGTGTCCCTAAATCCTCGTTGTTTGTAATGAAAATACCTCTGGTGGTCCTATTCCCATCATTGGATGAGTCCTTTTCAAATGAGTAATTATTGTGACACATCGTGTTGTTACTATCTCACCACGGGTTCTTCAAAGGGTTGGTCATCAGGTATGTCCTTAACGTCTTTTGATCTGGCCACTCGTATCCTGGAAGCTTTGGTACCTCTAAATAACTATAATTTCAGTCAAAATTTACCTGGAAGCTTTTTATCTATTTCATGTGAGTTTTTGTCCAAAAGAAATACTTCATTGACAATGTCGTGCAGTTCACTTCTTGATTTAATGAGGTGATCTTGTACAGATGGCCTTAACATTACAAAATTTCTCTAGGTTATTTACCCAACCCACTTATCAATGTATTTGACAGGAAAAGGTTCCAATTGTTATCCGTTGAACTGGGAATGCCTCAGGAAGTTATTGCAGTTACAAGTGAGGGAAATGGTCATAAGGTTTCTAATCCATTATTATTTTGGCATATAGGGAGTCTTCTCCACAGGTATTCCCAGGATTCTCCCCATTATATCTCCTGGTATTTAAATTGACTTTGGGATTCAATGTGCATATCTTGCATGGAAATTTTGTCAGGGGAGGATATCAATCCTGAAGTAGGCAGGGTCAACATACATGTTAGTTTTTTTGGTTGACTTGCAATAAGTGCCTAAATTAAACTGCTATAATGTTTTGCTAGAGGTAAAAACTTAGTGCAGGAGCCCAGATTTCACAAAAAAATAGTACGACAAATGCTCGGTAAGGACCAAGCTGAAAGGTAGTAACTTGGTCTCCTTTCTCCTATCCTGTTGTGACTTTCCAACAATAAGGATGCTGGATGAATGGGTGGCCCATACACATAGGTTAGTTGTATGTAAGTATAATTAATAAGGATCCAAGTTGTGTGGAAAATACAATGCTGTATAATTTTACTAAAGATAATATTAGTACCATCAAGATAATTGAAGAAAGAAGAGCATACCAACATCTGTTAAATATATCTTCTGTGTCTGTCTTTAGACCCTTTAGGAACGAAAGAAAATTATCGCTTTATACATAATCCTATCGGGTACAGGAAGGAGAACTGGTCGCGACACGTAAAACAGTAATTGTGACATCACCAGATGCCTTAGGAGTAGATAGGTTTTGAATTCCTAGAAAGCATGTGAAGGAATTTTTAACGTTTTACGTCCTCTTGCTTGGTAAGAATACTATTATGTGCGATAGGACCTCATAGATGGATACTCCCATCTAAGTTACGTGAAGCCATTATGAATGTTACCTTTCACGACGTCACAGGAACTGGAAAAGGAACATTGATAGATTATACAAATGGTATCATAGTTTCCTCCAGGTCGTTGGCCAATATCAGCCAGGTTAAGGTCGTTTTGTCCAGGAAAAGGTGGACGGGAGTAAAATGTATCTCCGGGACTAATATGTCCTAAACTAGACAGTGGTCTTCTGATTCCTGAGCCATGACAGCTACCGCAGACTTTTATTCACTGGCAATGTCCAGTATATTTTTACACAAAACTACCTAGGCCAAGGTTTATGGTGGCAAATTAAAATAAAGCCTGGAGGACTTGGCCATAAAATCGTTTTTTCAACCGTGAAGATGAATTTCCATTACCCTCAACTGGCCATTTGTTATGGTTGAATGCCGTTCGCGGACTGGCTTGTGGTTGAGGTCAATGGCGCAATTTTGTGGGGGATTGGTTATCAACGATGTTGACTTTTTGACATCGGATGATATATCGGGGTGCCTGTTCCCACCTGGGCGCGGGGGAACTAACGATCACGAATTGGAGGGTACTGGTACTCACAAAGACTCCAAAGGAGGGATTTACCATCAACCGCGAAGTGCGGTTTGCCTCGTCGGAGGTGTTGAGTTCCTAGGTCATTATATTGGGCAATGGCACTAAGGTATTGGCATTAAGACAATGTATCAAGATCAAGAAGACTCAGAGCCACCGAAGAATCAGAAAACGCAAGTAATGTCTTCTAGGGCTCACTGGTACTTACAGGATTTGTGAGAACTATGCACAAATTGCCGCGCCATTGAGGCTGACAATATAGCGAACGAAAGGGTGAGCAACAAAGATTAGGTGGGATCCCATACATCAGTCAGCGTTCGAAAAGCTAAAAGAAGCTTTAAGCTCGAATACCGATTTTAAAAGATTGCAGAGTTGGAGAAAGACATTCACGCTACGGTGGATTGCATCCCGGCACTTTAACTAGGATATGGTCTCCTACAGGAAGGACGACGGAAAGTCCTACAATCCATAGATCGCAATACGAAGTAAGCAAATGTCTTGAAATCCCAGCAAAGGTTATTCAACTTTGGATCAAGGAGGCGTTAGCGATTTGTCATGGCATCAAAATTCGAGCCATGCTCATGGGAAGGAATTGTTATCCTTCAGCTGGATCACAGACCGCTGACGAGGCGATGAACAAGAAGAGGTATGAAAACAACAGGATAATGAGGTGGTCTTTATAGTACCTCCAAAGATTTCGGTTTATCCTGATCCACATTAGTGGGAAAGATAACGTCATTGCTGACTACCTAAGCAGGTCGTATGCCGATGATAATTTGGGTTCATCATCAGTCCCTACAGAAAAAGGAGCGCTGTGAAAATGAAACCAACGTTTTATCATCATGTAAATAAAGCAAAGTGTACCAATTTGCTTCTTGTTGGTGGGCCACAAATGTATGCAGTATTACATAAGAATAAAATTGTTTATTTATTCTGTTTTATAGTCGAAGGTCACGTGAGTCCATCGCAATATCGTTTACTTTTTTTTAATATATTTCAAATGTAACTGCAAAGGCCCGGTCAAAATACTGTAAATATGTTTATATTGTAAGGAGAAACAATTAACACAAGAGAACTCATCGTTTTGAAACATATTTTTAAATCTGAATTGTCATGGTCGTCTGTGTCAAAGCTTATGAATAATAGATAATATTATCTAGTTATTATCTATTATTTTGTTTCAATAATTTTTTAAAGCGATTTGTAAGGCTATTTTATTTTTATTATAATATAACTATATAATGAAATAATATATAATATTAAAAAATATTTTATTGGAATAAATGCATCTTTGTTAAGGGTAGTTCTTAATCTCAATTTACGTTAGCTTTTTTATCCTGATGAACGAAAGGATTGCGTTTCTTGAAGAAATACTTTATGATATTGTAGCAGAAATGCCAAATCTCGCTCGTTTCTTGAGAATGCTTGTATAATATTTTGTGTTTTGTATAAATAATGATAAATTATAATACTTTATTACTGATTTCAACGATTGTGATTCGATAGAGGCGTATCTGTATTACTGAGATTTCGTAATAAATAGTAAAAACAGAATAATTTGATCTTTTCGCTTTCACTTGTGGGATTACCCTAAGGTGTATATAGTTGGTACTTGTGAATGCCTTATGAAATTAGAGATCCATTTTTTATTATTGTTAAAGTATATATTTTGTAGCCAAGCAGTGTTTTGTTCACTCCAATGTTTCCTTTAATGTAATATTTCATATTTCAATTTAAATATGGTGATTTTATTTCAATTTTTTTAAATATTTGTAATTTTGTTTAAATTGTAAAGAATAAGGTATTTTAAGTTTGTGCTCATAAAGCATTTGTGATTATATTATATTCTTAAGTGCATTGTATGATCAAGTGCGTCTGCAGTAGTGCATTTGTTAAGGTGCATGCTTTGTACTCGTTGCTAGATATTACGGATTAATGCAGTCTTTAGGTGATCAAGTCAGTGTGGTAGCGTTTAATATTATGAACTGTGTATAAAGTTAGACAAAACTTATTGCTAAATTGAAAAGTATTCGGAATTTTAGAATGAAGCAGTGTGTTAAACTATTTTAGTCACGATTTTGTTTGCACAAAAGAATTAATTTTATTTCTAATAGGCAACTCATTGCATTAGAGTAACTGTTAATGTAAACAGCTGATCTTGGATGTGTGTTTCACGACTGACATTAACCGACTTTGTTTAAATTTCAAAATTTGATTTAAATTTTCAATTAGAGTTTTAAAAATATTTATCAAATCACCGTTTGTAAAAAATTTTTCTTAAGATATTATTTATTTATATACATTTTGAGACATAATTATTATGTAGTTAATTTATATACATATTACCGGGCGGAAGGAATCCTGTATAATTATTTAATATTAGAGTACTTTACTATTGTTTAAGTTGTTTGCATATACACATTCGTGTAAATATAAATGTACATATCGCATGTATATATCATATGGCGTTGATTCTGTATTGCAAATAAGGAATATTAATAGTATTACAAATATAATTGATTTAAAGGTAACTGGGTCCTTCTATTCGTGTGCATGTATGTAGATACCTACGGACATCTAACTATATGTACATGGATGCATAAGACCTAGTCTTGTATAAAAGCAGTACACATTCATTTACTTGTTTTATTAAAGTATTTTTAAACTTTACACCAGTAGTTTCTTGAGTGTTTCCAAAGGTAATTTATTTTCTTGTTTTGTTAAATATTCAGAGTAGCATATTATTTTTAGGTTTAGAGATCATTTGAGTTCGATGGTCAAAGTATTGAATCATTAAACAGGTAATCTTTGATAAACAAATAATATTGACTGGATACGAGGTTTATCACATAAAGCAACGAACACCGTCAAACCGTTGTTTCACTGAGGATTCAAGGGAGATAGGTGGGTGAGTTGTTAAGTATAAAGTTGCACTGTATTATTGCACAGGCCGTGACTCATTCAACAGGAGATCTGGATACTGTTACAATATAGGTTTGAGAATCTTAATAAGTGTAAGTTGGTTGGATTGTCAAGGGGCCTGCCAAGGATTTGTTTATCAGTTTGAAGAGTAATAGAGATGAACATTCTAATTTAATTATTTTTATTATCATTACAATCATATATATAAATATAGATATCGCATTTTTATAGATTTTATATATATATATATATATATATATATATATATAGATATATAATATATATATAATATAATATATATTATATAATTGCTGTATAGATGTATATAATATATAATAATAAATAATGATATATATAATATATATATATAATATAATCTAAATATATATATATATATATAGTATATATATATATATAATATAATATATATATATATATATATGATATATATCTATATATATATATATATATATATTATATTTAAATATAATATATAGGTTGTGAAAAATAGAAAAAACGTTTTTTAAGTTTAATGTATCTTGAAAAAAAGTCTTTTTCTCAGACAGACTTTAAAACCACTTTTTCTTTTTTATTACCTGTTTTTATGGTCATATTAAAGATGTTTAAATTATACAGTAGTACCAATACCCCTTCTAGGACTAAATATTGACTATTAATACGGATTGTATATATAAAGTACAATATATATATATAAAAAAAAAATAAAAATATTAAATCAAACTGCAGATATCAATATATATAATATATATATATATATATATATATATATATATAATATAACTATATATATATATATATATTATATATAATCTAGTATATATAGTATATATCAAAAAAAAGATGTATAATAGTGTTTGGGGTGTTGGGAGAAAATGAGAAAGGTAGGAAGGTGATTGATTTTCTGTGAGGAGAGAGGTATGTGTGAAGTAATACTTTTCTTTAAACACAAGAGTATCCTAAGTATACTAGAGTTGATGTAGGTGAATGTATCGAAGTGAAAAAAGTATTATTGATTTTGTGTTGTGAACGAAGGAGATTTTGAATGTATGTTGATGTTAAATCGTGAGGGGTTAGGATGGGATTTATCGGTCATTATGTGTTCTATTTAAAATTAAGTATGGGAACTTGGTATGGCGGGAAGGTGATACGAAGGAAGTGGTAAAAATAAGAGTGTAGAAGTTTAAGTGACAAGGTATAAGGATAGAGTATGTATAGATGGCTTCCGCAAGTAAACTCATTGAATGTGACAAGTTGAAACTGAATAAATCTTGGAAGCAAATTAAAGAAGCAATTGTTAGCAAGTGCAAAAGAAGTTAAAGGGTGCTAAAAGTGCAAGTAAGAATTTTATCAGTAAGTGGTGGAAGAAGAGGTGATGCAAGCGTTAAAAGTAAAAAAAAGCGTGTTGAATGTAACTAAAAGCAAATGAATCGAAGTTCAAAGAAAGATTGCTGTGGCAATTATATTAAGCAGAAACAAAGAATTGCCAAAGATTCATACTAAGAGAAAAGAGAGGTAATGAACAGTTTGAAGGAGGATGAATGGGGAGCATACAAGGGGAATAGGAAGCTCTTTCTGGAAGGAAAGCGCGAAAGGTTTAAGAATTAGAATAAAGGGAACCTGCTCAGAATAATTAATAGGGATGGTGCTTTTGCAACTGATGAAATGGATCGTGAAGTGGGTGTGGAGGAAACACTTCGAAAAATCTGCACAATATTACAGTAAGAAAGGTGATAGTGAATTTGGGTGGGTCTCATGGTGCAAAAAGAAATAGGTATTTGGGGTGAGGTTATTAGCCAAAAGAGATGAATGGGTAGAGTGAGAAAGTGAAGAATTGTAAATCTGGCGGTAATTGATGAAATTACTGGTGCAATGATCAAGAACGGAGGCAAGATGTTGATTGATTGGATCTTGAAGTTGTGTAATAAAGCGTTATGGAGGTATATTCGAGGGATTGATGAGAGCAGGTAATAGTGCCCTTATTAAATGAGATAAGGGAACTGTAAAATAGAGGGTATTTAGTTTATGACTGTTGTAGGAAGATATATGCTAGTACTTTGGTCGAAAGAGTGCGCCCAGTGACTGAAGGATAGATTGGTGAAGAACAAGGTGGCGTTTAGAAGTGGTAGAGGATTGGATCAGATCTTTACATTTAAGCAAATGATAGAGAAAATGAGGAGAGGAATAATAAATGTAATTTAAGAACAGAATATGAGAATAGGGTAATAGGGTTTAATAGGTAAGGTCTAAATGGCAGGTGTTAGTGATATAGATTGTTGGTGGTATAGTCTCTGTGAATGGAATCAAAATAATGTACTGACGATAGTGAGGCGTGTGTAAATAAATTGGTGCAAAAGTGATTGGTTTAGGTATTAATTAGCGAGTGAGGGGAAACAAATGCTTGTTTATTCATTTGTATATGAATGGGGTTATGAAGAATTGAAGGTGGGCGTGACAAACATGAAACTTGTTAGAATGATGGAAATGATGGAGGGAGTGCCCTAAGCCCTGAGTTATTCTGCGTGAATGATCTTTGAGAGTTTTGGTGCAGCAATTCTGAGAGCGCAATGTAACCTTGAGAGCGATGGTAGAGAGATTTGGCAAGAGGTGGCTGTAATTAAGGAGGGTTTGTAAAGTAATCGTAGCTACATTATAGTATACTAGAGGTGTTTACTTTTCGTAAAGTGCCTTGATGAGGACAGTCTCGTGTGAATTATGTTAGATGCGTGAGCCACTGCGAATCATAGTTGAGTCATACCTTTTTAATATACTTAGGGTATACTGAGAATTTCATTACTCTGACGAATCCCGCATGAACCGCATTGATGAGCAGTATATGGTTCTCTCACGATCAAGAACAAAATATACAATAAGCCTTCATATCATGAAGATAATGAGCAGAAGGGTGCCTGGTGCCAATTAAGTTGGTGAATGTAAAGGATGAAGCTACCTTACGTCCAGCTACATCTGCATCTTACAGTATCGCATGGTCACTGTATTGTTACCCTAGTGTTTCACCTGACTATATGTAGTAATGAAGACCTGTATGTCTGAATAACGAGCACCTCATAGATCTACAGTTCAATTGTGTTACATAAATTGATCAATCTTAGGTACATATAGCTGGTCTGTCAAGACCAGAATTGAGATAAAATCATAAGGAATATTGCATATTGACCGAGAGTGTGGTGGTAGTCGAGAATATAGAAGTACAGAACGAGACTGACCACTGCACACTAAGATGCAAAGTATGTCTTACTGAGCCATTGGAGTTTGGTCATTATATACTAGTATGGAAACGGATAAAGATTTATACTACTTTTCGGATCATCTCTTATAAGCGTTATGTATATGCTGGGTCTGAGCGATGCTATCTCACTAAAACCTGACGTCGTCATGACATGGAGATATCGAATGAAAAAGTGATTTTGAGATTGTCTCAGTATATACAGAAGCCTAACACGAAAATCTGAAGGATCAGAAATGTGAGTTAAGGCAAGAGGCCGATGAATCACTAAAGACATATCCCATATAAAAGAATGCCGTGCGCAATCTGTGAACCGGGTGTAACCCTTGTATACCTCCATGCATCAATGGGACATGAAACCCCCTGTGTCAGCTCCCTATATGTACTGGGTCCAAGCAGCATCCTCTTGGTATGAGCTCATAGGTGGATTCATGAATGACGACGCAATGTATACAATTACCATTAATATGGTTACATGAGGTGAGAGGATGTGTAGAAGGCTAGAGCTTTTCCTTTTTCGATCTTTTGTTCATATTTCTTCCTACCTTCTCGCTCTTCCTTCATTTCGTCTACTAGTCTATGTTGTCGTGCCCACTCTATACTTAAAACCAGTCTTGAGGAGAAAAGTGTATTAGGATGATAGTATATTACCACACATATCCTCTACTTCTATACCATACTATTATAACGCACTATAGTTACATCGCATACTCAAAATACATTACGCTTCATAGTTAACTATCTGAGTATACTAGACTAACTCATCTTTACGACCTAACATAAAAACACTATTAAGTCCAATATTTACTTCTTATCATAACGTCAATAAAATACTTATAAATTATATACTACTCTAATATTTCGCTACTATAGTTATCTTTTCTACTATTAATACGTAATAGGGCAATATTATAGATAGTACTTCTATCTACTATACTCGATAGAAATTAGCCTATAATTATTTTGAGCTGTAGTGTACAGGACCACTATCGAGCTTCACACAATCAAAAGCAGCACACTTCAAGAGCATACAATAAATTCAAAACATGCGTTAGGCCTCTCGTCAATATATGATTTCACATATGTCAAAGAACAGGAATTGGTGATATATATACTTCAGTGTCAGTCAAAAATGAAATAAAAAACTAACACTAACACATTTTATCATATGCATCTTGTTTAACAGTCCTTTAATTACATAACAAACATCAAATGCCACTATTTCTCATAGAATACTTCCTTCTTGAGAGGATGCACAAAGAATAAAAATAGTGTTCACTGCTTCAAAGTTGGGACACACTTAAGAAAACTATGTGAATATTCGACTTCTTTAAAAGAAGGGTTCACTGACCGATAAGCTAAAAAAATACGAACGAGAATAGAAGGTCCAGCATTGAACAACTCCATATCTGACCAGATATGATACTGAATCAGATCTAAACGAGTGGGTGAGCGACGCTGGCTAATAAATGTTGCAAATGTGGCAAGGAGTGGTCTCGTGATCATATACGAGTAACTGTTGAGTGATATCATGTGGTCGCACATACGACGGACGTGCAAGTCATCACTCTACTAGTTAAGCCGTTCAGTCTGTTGAAGAGAGAAACCATTCGAAGAGAATGTACGGCACTTTATCGATATACTACTTGAGTTTTCACTTTCTCGCATGAATCACTCGTTCCTAGCCAAAGACTCGGTTGCACACAATCATCCGAAATCTTCCGGTAGGAGAGCAAATAGTATATCACGTTATTGGATTAGGCGGAGCCGTGCTCGTAATGCATACGAGGAAGATCATTCGCTAAACAACTCGAGACAGAACGATGGCAGGCATTCCTCTGAGCCTCTTGTCAGCGAGATTTCATGCCAGTTACCTACAACTGAGAGACGTCCAACATCAAACTAGAGTTGCATTTCTTACTGGAGTTAGGAACACTCGATAGACATTGGTCTGTTTACCTCAGCTTGATATCCATATTGCGTTATTTTATGATATAAGCGGAATTTCTCTTAATGTCGCTGTCAAATCTCGCGCTTATAGCGAAATCTAGAATAACGTACATATTGACTAAATCCTTGGTTTATCATGGTATTTAATAATTAACGCATTACAATGGCAATCATTTTATGCCGTTAACTCTGAGCTGTTAAAAATATTCTATCGAAGCATAAGGGGAAGGACTCCGAGAGTTATGCTGTCAGAAAGTACATGCAGAAGCGTCATATCTGTACCCTCATTTTATGAGCACGTCAGTCAAACACGCTTGCATCTGAGAAATCATCGCTGAACTGTCGCGCTCGAGACAGAAAATCCATGCTATTAACAGGCAGCAGTATGCTAGAAAAAAATTGTGATGCAGAGATGTATAGACTCATCATAATGGACTTCACAAGTACGAGTGTGGAAGAACAAGCTCAAGGTGTGTACCATCTTCGTCAAACAATGATAAAGTCATGCACCCTTGAAAAGGGATGTTGAAGGAAAATCTAAATTAGAGTGTTATTTCAACCGTCTTTTGCAATCGTGCCTAGTCAATTTTAGGATCTTCTAGGTACCTCTGCAGAAATCGAGTTCAGAACGCAGACGGTATGGTTCTGAAAACTCGAATGTCTAATTGAAACATGATGCTATTGTCTTCTGAAGTTAGAGTGCACTCAACTATTGTGGATATCCTAAATCTGCAGAAGCTCACTGGGGGGCTATTCGAAATCTCCATGAAGCGAGATACGGATCGCTTCGTTTTGGATGAGGAATTAACAGGAGTCGTATATTGTTTGGAGCTCAACATATATGTGCCATCACAAACTAACAGTTTCCGATATCGGATTAAGACGGCCTACTTCAAAGCACGTAAACATGGGAATTTTTGCGATGTCAGCACCTCAAACTTTTAGCTCGATATGCACGTACATAGTTAAGGGGCATCACAACTTAGTTTCAGCGTGTTTAATATAATAGCGTGTACATTATGTTAAGGTAAATCTAAGATGAGCCAACAACTAAGAAATGTTTGTACCTGTAGAGTGACACGAATGGCGATACCTCATATAACGTTAGTGTTCGCGTGAAGAGGTTGCAAGTTCTTCGATTCCCTTTTTTCTTAAAATAGCACTGCTGAGGTTTGTGGGAGAAAAGCAGCCATGGGAGCTAGCCACTGTGAAATATTTTCAATAACTAGTTTGAAGTTGCCGTTCGAAAAGGGGCAGCCTGGCACGGTTGTATTAATGCCTAAGTCATCGGACATATTAGGAAAATTGAATAAGTCGTGGAGATAGAGGTAACAATATCATTAAAATCCAAAGCAAATAGTAGTACACTAAAACACTACCCTGCGGAACGCTTTCACCCAGAGTAAAGTAGCGTGACCAGAGATAGAAGGAGCAACCGAACCTGGATAGACTGTTGTGATAAATAGGCTTTGATAAAAAGAGGAGTGTCCGCGAAACCAAGCGAATTGAGTTTATGGAGAACCCAGACAAGAACCATCCACCATTGAGAAGCTTTCGTGTCATGGTCTAGTGTTACCAAGTGGGTCCGCGAGTCGAACGATTTTTGCGGAAACCAAATTTGATAGTTTGAGAAAAGCTTGACGCTCTCCAGATACAGGGAGTAGCGGCAGAAACATTTCTCCATTAATTCTACAGAGTTGAAGGTCACCGAATTGGTCTTTGTTTGTCTGCCAACTTCGGATCTTTTCCAGTTTTGGGAATAGGAAAAATGTAGTCCAAATAGATGGAAAGAAGATTCGATCCAGATTCTTGTTATATGAATCCAGCAAAAATGCTGACGCGAAGGATTGATATGACGGAGCATGATGTAGAGAATCATGTCTGGACAGAGGGCACGTCGTTTGCCTATTGCCAATGCAGTTGATACTCTGCTAGTGTAAAAGGACGGTTATAGGATCTTCCCCTTTCCTCGCTGTTGAAAAGTCTGGTAGAGCTGTGTCAGTTCTCCAGTTTTTGAAAGGCCTCAGTGTAGCGGAATGAACTCGATTGGCTAGCGAAGCTATAACCTAACGCATCCGCTACCACCGCCGGGGCTGAAATCGTATCAGTTATTTCAGGCCCATAACGGAGGACTGTGGGTGAAGAGTCATTGGAGCGACGAGATATTTTCTGTGTAACTTTCCACACTAAAGGAAGGGGAGTTGTGGAGTTAACAGTCGATATGTAAGTTCGAAAGTATTGTTTACGCGTTTGACGATTAATTCGCCTAGATCTCGCTGCGGCAGCTTTAAAAATAATCATTTTTGGGGTAGTACGGGCCTTTTTGTATTGCCTGTAGAGTTTCTTCTTCTCTCGGTTGGCTTGTGCGCACTCTTGGGACCACCAAGGGTTGCCGACCGCCTGTCTGAGGAAGACTGTGGAATGCAAGCTTCCGCTGCCGAGATGATTACTTTCTGGAAGAAGCGAAAGGCATCATCAACAGTGCTGAAAAGAAAAAAAAATAGGGGTTAGGTTTAGAATTTTTTAGTCCAGATTTTCACAAGGGCAAAATGTCAAAAACCCAAAACCCCAGCTGGATTGGGTTTTTGGAATTGGCTTGGAGCAAGCTCGTTTAATTCTATTGGGTAATGACGCTGCCGAATAAATAATCAAAGCGGGACCGGGTGTATAAACGATCCATAAGGAATGGATCAAAAGGAATTGTGATACAGAAGAATGTGTGTTATCCTAAACTGATAGGTTGGGAGTCTCGTGTTAGGCATCCAGGAAAAGGGTGGTTAGGAGATCTATTAAGCATCCTGGACTTAGAATGAAGTGACAGAGTAGCCCCATAAGGGGTGGCGGAGGGTGAAGTCACCTAGTATTACAACCGGAGCAGGGAGCTGTTAATAAGTCTGCTAATCGACTCTAGTAAATTCACTGACTGAGCCAAGTATATTTTTTGAACATAATAGTAAGGTCGATGGAATAAAGTGAATCTTGCCGTCTACTGCAGTGAAGTTGGTGGGAGGGACTGGGAATAGGGATAGATTTGTGAATGAGTTCATTCCTGCTCCTCCCCTATCATTGTCACACCTCTTTCTATAAAAGTTAACGGCGATTTATATTCAAATGGTTGAAGGAAGTCACGATGACATACGAAGTTTCTGCAAACATATACACTTTGGGGTGAACATATGTTTATTAATTGAACAAGTTCTTCGAAATTAGAGTAATAGTCACGACAATTCATTGAAGGAAAGTAGTCCATGGTAGTTTATTAATATATATGGTGGTCTATTGAGACATTGTCTCTATGTGACGGGGGGTAATGTTAGAGGGTTCAGATTGAGTGGGAAGGTTGAGACGTGGGTCTCGGCGAGAGGGGGGAACAAAACCTGGGGGCCAGGGTAGTCATACCAGGATTTATTAGTTGTATGAGCGTCTTTTTGGGGGAGTTTTCAGATTATTTGGTGAAAGAGCTTTCACCATGGATTGCGAGATATAGTTGAAATTCAACCGAATCCTAACTTGTATGCTGGGTTTGGTTGGTTAATAGAAGAGCATTGCGTAATGCTCATATTTATTAGTGAGAGCATTTCAGAATGCCGCTTGTCAAGGAGATTCAGAAATGTGGGAGGGACTTAGAGTTGTTTCCATGGAAAACGGGAAGGAGTGTATCCAGAAGGTAATTGTCTTTTGAGAACAGTATTGGGGTACGACATCGATTCCATATGGGATTCGATGATTGCAAGGTCTGATTCTGGAGAATTTTTCAGTACTTCATCATGCGGTTGATTTTGGGAAATTGGGTAGTTTGATTGGAGAATGGGACCTCTGGGTCTCCTCCTCCGTCAGACCCAGAACGTTTAGAGCGTCTTGCGACGTTTCGTTGACAGTTTTCATATCACCTTCTCTCGAAGTGCATGAAAAAAAAAGAAACGAAAAAAAAGTGAAAAAAAAGCAAAATTTAAGAGAATGGGTCATCTCATCAAGCTCCATTTGGGAGCTGTTTTTCAATTCATCTTCTAGGGTATAGATTCCCTTAGAGAGTGCTGATAAAGGAAACTCGGAGAAGAATTATATCGGAAGAATCAGAGGAACTAAAACTGTCTGTAGACTGATTGAATGTTGTTGTTGAGTTGTCATTAGTTGGATTGACTTGGTACAGTCTATTAAAGTTTTGCATTTGTCTCAGAAAGTAACTTATGGCGAGGTCTCCTTCTAGTTGCATTTTTACATCTGTGTTACTGTGTTATTGTTTAAGAATTCGTTTCTACATAATATTAAATATCTTTAACTTGGCGACTATTCCTTTCTGTGTGTTTTAAAACATCTTAGTAATAGTGGGAGCGAATTAAGGGACAAAGAGACCGTCCTCTTGCATAAGTTGGTGAACCAGTTTGGTGAGTATGGGACAGTGGGTCTTGGCAGGAAATGTTTCCCAAATTTTGTATTGGATGGAGCTAGCTTAGTTTCATTGGTATCTTAGTTGAGAGTTAATGCTCCAGATTAGGCTTTTGTTGCATGCGTCTTTGGACGGGAGATTGATATCAAGGGCTGCTTTTGTGCTCTTTGCAGAAGTTGGTATTGTGGGTCAGTACGGTAGACTGGTTGCAGGTACTTGCCTGAGTTTCAACGGAATTTAGAGGGAGTTCTATTAGGAAGGCGTTTGTTTGGCGGTATAAAACACGTGAAGGGCGTGGGGGTAGCTGTAATTGTGCGGTAAGTTTGAATTTCGATTTGTCTGATAATTTTTTTCGTGTGAGCTGCGTATGAGCATCTCTCCTGCTCAATTTATGTAGAGTAGCATAACTCAAAACCTCCTGTTCAAACAGGTAAGATCGACGGGCATTTGAAGGAACTGTGGGGTCCTTTACAGTTTCTGCAGTTAGGGTATTTGTTCAACATGTGAGTGTGAAATAATTCCGCGCAATTGGGCACAATGTCTTCTGTCTCCTAAAGTATTTTCGGATGACCAAACCGTGTGACCATTTGAAGGCAACGTCTGGTTCGAGGATGATAACGTGCGACACTAACTTGTGAACGCCTATTTGACCTTTGTAGGTGATAAGGGGTGTTAAAGGTTCAGTAGTAAGCGGGGGTTTGGTTTGTCAGTGAGTTCCTGGCGAGGGTACAATCTATAATTTGTGACGGGAAAATCTTTTCTGTGGAGGTTCTTCCAAAACGACAGCTGTGTTTTCGTCTCTCTGAATAGAACAATAAATAGTGCCTTTAGATGTGTTTCTTATGTCATCAATAGAAATAATAGGAATATCTCTCAAAGAACGTTAACGGATGACAGAATGGAACTTTGATTTCGGTTAGCAGATTTTACGAGAATGGACCCATTCTCATTCAATGTGACATGAGGGTCTTCAACTTCTAGGGCTTTTTCGAGTGCCATACTGAGAGGAATGGTTCTGTGCTCGAGTAAAGTTTTGTGAGTATGGAGTCGCAATATGTAATACATCGGGATATGACATGTTCTGCTGACATTTCGCTGGAGGGGGTGCAGTCGTAGAGTAAACGAATGATACGACTATTCACGGGTGGGCACCTTTACGGGATGCTCAGGCCTTGGGCACCTGAAGGTGTTTTGCTGTTCGACGAGATCGATGAAATTGCGAAAGACCATCAGTTGTGTAGGTAGAAGAAGAAGCAAATTAATAGGTACCAGTCTAGAAGTAGTAGGGACCCTGGTAGGGTCAGGCTGGGTAAGCTTGGCAGATTGTTTCAGCTCACCTTTAATTTAAAACTTTTTTTTTTAAGCACTTTTTCCATATAAGATTAACCAAAGCTTCGTCACATGATATGAGCTACTGATAGCAATAACGCCAAAGTGAAGACATAAAAAGCAAATAACAGGATGGGCTGGAAAAGCGTAATTGTTTCATAAGGAAGGGTACCAATCCCTTCCTCGTCCACAGCAAGGTCACAGTCCAGAATGGCCCACACAACCACTCCGACCCACCCGTTAAGGGTGCTGTGGTATTTGTGGCCTCGAGAGGATTTCCTCCAAACCTTTACGTGGTCCACCGGTACCGACACGGCACCTAATTGTTTTCTGCGTAAAGGCTCCGAGATTTATCACCAAAGTGGCAGATTCAGCCTCCTCAGTGTCTAGCCAAGGCTCGGGTTCCCTACAATTGGCGGCCGGTCAGAGGTGAGCGTAAGTGACCGGTTTTTCAACTGTACCCTCATCCACGGTGAGGAAGTGTGGGGTGAACTTAAAACCCATGCGGGGAAGAGGCACCAGATAGCCCAAGGGGCTGTGATGGGAAACGGGCGCACGAACCTTATAGCAAAAAATTAAAGGACTTATGGGTGCGGAATAAAAAAAAAAAAAAAAAAAAAAAAAAAAAAAAAAAAAAAAAAATTAAAAACAAGACGTCTCTTCGCTCTAGACGCTTGAAGGGGCGGGTGGTATATTCCTATATTCCCGCCCAATAGACAGCACCAGAGGCCCAGACCACTACACGGTGGAAGCGACCGACATGGGGTAATAATATATATATATATATTATATATATATATGATATATATATATATATATACTATATATATATATATATATATTTTGATATTATATATATATATATATATATATTATATATATATAATATATATATATATATATTATATATATAAATCCCAATTAATATATATACGGTTATATATATAATTTATAATATATATATATATATATATATATATAATATAATAATATATATAATAATATATATATATATATATAAATATATTATATATATATAATATATATAATAATAAATAATAATATTAATAATAATAATAATAAATAATAATAATAATAAATTATATGCATTTGTTATACAAATGAATTTATTATATGCCTTAGAGCACTAATAAAACTTTATAAGTACTAAACTCTACTTTAAATATTGTATACCTCTTTTTAACCATTATTGTAATTACTGTATTTTAGTTGCGTAAATACCCTAAAAAGACTGATATATATGGAAAAATAGTAATTTAAAATAAAAAAAAATATTTGGCCTTTGTTTTGTTTTTTAAAAAAACATTAGAACGTTTTTTTTTTAAATCCCAACCCTATATTATATATATATCTAGTATATAGATATATATATATATTAGTATATGATATATATAATTATTATATATATATATATATATAATAGTATATATAATTGAATACTTTATATTCGTAAATGAAATTATTATGCAAAATAAAATAAATAATAATATCCATACGTAGAAAAATGATAAAAAATAAAATATATTAGCAATTTAAAAATGCCAAAAGTACTTTGCAAGTACTTGGCAAATTTTCATACAGAGAGGTGCAAGTAAAGTACAAGTAGCACAGTACATGGTGTTTAGAACTGCAAGTACCAGTACAAGTTAAAACTACTCAAAAAATGTACTTAATGTCCAAAGTCCCATTCCACCTTGATCCCTTGGGACATACATTCTTGCCAGGCCCAATGTGTCTTCATTTATATCCAATTTATGAGCGTGGAAGCATTTTTCTCGTTTAATATCTTAGTTTATTTAACATCTTCTGACCCAAATCAATTATTCCAAATCATAAATTGACTGGTACTGCAAATTTGTGTGAGTCAAAAATGTGTTTTTAAGTGTCCTACCGATTTAACATTTCATAGACACTGCGTAAACATTTAAATATTTAAATTGCGTGAGTCGGAGAAGTTTTGGCCTCTCTGACGATTCATCAAGTGGAAGTGGGGTATTAGGTCTTATAATCCCACACCTTACTGGTGTATTCTTTCTATTTCCGGGGAGGGATAGTTTGATTTGTTCATCAGAGCTCCGTCCCCCCTCATCTCCCTCTAAAAATGAGTTAGGGCCGGCACCAGGTCTTCCGAATTCCTGGCACTTAATGTTTTTATTTTTTCTTCCATGAAAAGTTTCCAGTAATGTACGCCACATATTGTGGTTTCATGTCTACTGTCTTTTCGCAGGAAGATACATCTGGGGCGGTATATCTTCCGCCCCATCTTGTCTCCCTGGGCCCCCCCGCGTCGACAACGCAGACAGTTCTCCGGGGGAGAATTGCTGTGAGTTAGCAGATGACTTTTTAAGTTACCTTTCTGATTACATTCATAGCTACACTCAGAACATTTAAATAATTTCGAATTGCTGTGAGTTAGCAGATGAATTTTTAAGCTAACTTTTGCATTCACAGCCGCACTCAGAACATTTAAATAATTTCGAATATGTCGATGGGATTTTGCTGATGAATTTTTCAACCTATCTTTGTTATTACATTCAAAGCAGTACTGATCACATTTAAATAATTTCGAGTTGCTGTGAGTTAACAGATGAGTTTTTAGGCTACTTTTGTGATTAGATTCATAGCTGCACTCAGAACATTTAAATAATTTCGAATTGCTGTGATTTAGCAGATGAATTTTTAAGTGACCTTTCTGATTACACTCATAGTTGCACCAAGAACATTTAAATAAGTTCGATTTGCTGTGAGTTAATAAATGAGTTAAGAAGTTACTTTTGTGATTAGATTCATAGCTGCACTCAGAACATTTAAATAATTTCGAATTGCTGTGATTTAGCAGATGTATATCTTCCGCCCCATCGTGTCTCCCTGGGCCCCAACGCGTCGACAACGCAGACAGTTCTCCGGGATTTCTGTGAGTTAGCAGATGAAGTTTTAAGTTATCTTTGCGATTACATTCATAGCTGCACTCAGAACATTTAAATAATTTCGGATTTCTGTGAGTTAGCAGATGAATTTTTAGGCTACCTTTGTGATTAGATTCATAGCTGCACTCAGAACATTTAAATAATTTCGAATTGCTGTGATTTAGCAGATGAATTTTTAGGCTATCTTTGTGATTACATTCATAGCTGCACTGAGAACATTTAAATAATTTCGCGTTGCTGTGAGTTAACAGATGAGTTTTTAAGTTATTTAAGTGATTAGATTCATAGCTGCACTCAGAACATTTAAATAATTTCGAATTGCTGTGATTTAGCAGATGTTTTTTTAAGTCACGTTTATGACATTCATAGCAGCACCTGGTAGAACATTTAAATACTTAAGTTGCTGTGAGTTAACAGATGAGTTTTTAAGTTACTTTGTGATTAGATCTAAGGCTTCATTCATAACATTTAAAATAATTTCAATTTGCTGTGAGTTAGCAGATGAATTTTTAAGTGATGTTTATGATTACATTCATAGCTGCACTCAGAACATTTAAATAATTTCGAATTGCTGTGAGTTAGCAGATGAATTTTTAAGTTACCTTTCTGATTACATTCATAGCTGCACTCAGAACATTTAAATAATTTCGAATTGCTGTGAGTTAGCAGATGAATTTTTAAGTTACCTTTGTGATTACATTCATAACTGCAATGGGCACACTTAAACTTTCTTTTCTTATGTGTCTTTAAATGGCTCGTCAACTCATCTTTGTTTTTAAAAGTAAAATTACAATATCTGCAACTGAAGTTTTTCCGATAAATCTTTTTAGTATTTTGATCATTCTTTACTAACGTTAGAGGTCTGCTTCTAGAAGGACTATTCCTTATGGAACCTTGTTCACATTGATAAGCGACACCGATGAGGGTCTGTAGAAAAGAGAAATGAAAAATTTAAAATACGAATGCAGAAGAAATTTAAAATACTTAAGGAAATGTCTTAAATATAAGATTATTTATTTATAAAACATCTTTTGAAGTTAAAAGAATTATAAAATTACCAATAATTGAATACCTGAATTTATGAGGGTAACTCTTTATAAAGAATAAAAATATTTCAACAAAAAAAGAAATCTTGATATTGATTTATTATAATAGTTTTTATGCATGATTTTCTAAAGGAAACCAATCTCTCATAATATACTCCTCTCTCATATATATATATATATATATATATATATATATATATATATATATATATATAAAAAAAAAAAAAATATATATATATATATATATATATATATATATATATATATATATATATATATATATATATATATATATCGAAGCAATTGTAGAAAGGAGCCTAGGTTGGAATGAAGGAAAGGGTGGAGAGAGAGAGAGGAAAGGAAGGATAATGGAATGGAATAATGGAATGGAA
>JABUQX010095204.1:0-7500 GCA_015478945.1 Trachelipus rathkii
CGCACAATGATTTATTTATTTAATGAAAATAAAAGCCGTCATTGAATAGGCTGCTTATTCAATGTCAAAAACAATATGATGTGCCAGACACTTTACAAACAGTCAATTAAATTGTTGAACGAGAAGAATGTGTGTAAAAATATACCGCGTCAACGTTTTATACCTACAAAACAGGTGGTTATATCATTGAAGACAACCGCTGTGTTTTTTCTTAGCAATTGGACCCTACCCTTAATAACTGAAATTCAAATTTGTACGTACGAAAGAATTATAAAATTAGCGTTCAACATGTCAAAATTGATTGTCCCAGGAAACGATACATTGTGCATAGTTTGCAATTCACTGAATTCAGTCAGTTTTAATTTAGAAGCGTTAGTGCGTAGGCTTAGTATAAGTTTGTCAGAACTCTTGGCTTTTTTAATTAAATGAATAATCGTAAAAAAAAAATATTTAAATATACAATAATAGCATTTAAAATAATTTTATTATTTTTTTTTTAATTAAACAGTGGTTAAGTGAAATGAAGTTAAAATTATACATAATTTATGAATAAGGGCACGTATTATTATTATTATTATTATTATTATTATTATTATTATATTATTATTATTATTATTATTATTATTATTATTCAAAATTATTATTAATTATTATTATTTATATTATTATTTTATTATTATTATTATTATTATTATTATTATTATTATTATTATTATTATTATTATTATTATTATTATTATTATTATTATTATTATTATTATTATTATTATTATTATTATTATTATTATTATTATTATTATTATATGATTTTATTATTATTATTATTATTATTATTATTATTATATTAATTATATCCGCTATATTATTATAATTATCGTGCCAAAATAGAATGGCTTATTTTAAAAATTAATTTTAAACATTTTTTTTTTGCAATTAATTGTTAGTAATATATAGTATATCATATATATATATATAATATATATATGTATATATATATAGATATATATTATATATATATATATTTTAAATATATTATAATATCAGATATATATATATATATATAATATATATAGCCAGCCTCTAGGAGGAGCCATATAATCATAATCTCAAAAAACTGCAACAGCTACGGAAAAGGAATACATGCACTGAAATTCTCTGCGAAAATTTTTACGAAGGAAACTGTAAAAAAAAAAAAACAATAAAAAAATAAAAAAATAATAAGAAATAAAAAAAAAAACATTCACTCTCGAAACTACAAAAAGCTACAGTGAAATGCAAATACATTTTGAATCCTTGTAAAAATTTTGGTTCGGAAAATGTAAAACAAAAAATGCAATAAAAAACATAAACATAAAAAATTGGCTATTTTTTTTTTGCGGGGTGCTGGGACAATAATAAGCGGACATCAGTATTATATATATTATTATTGTTATGGTATTACACGCAATTTAGGGGGCTCGAGCGCACGGGGAACACAGGGGGGCGACATTTTCCATACCCCCGTAGGGGAGGGCGAAGGAACCCCGCGACACCCAAAAATACCAAAGAGCAGGGTTCGCGGAGACCCTCCCCGGAGCCGGAAATTAGGTACTCTTACCCCGTTAGGTTTCCGGATAGGCCGAGAGACCCCCGACAATCCTGCCATCGCGTGCGGTATTACCCTTGCGTGCGTATTCTTTAGTTAAAAAAAAGCCAGATTTAATAGAAAGTCTATTATATTAACGATGAACCAATAAACACGGCTCAAATAGGCTCTCTAAATCCATATTACTATAATTATTAACAATAAATTTTTTTTATTTTTTTATTTTTTACATTTCCTATCCACAATTTTACCAGGATTCCAAAAATGTATTTCTTTTTCGCTGTAGCTATTGTTATTTTGAGATATATATTTATTTTTTATTTTATTTTTTTTTATTTATTTTTTACATTTCCGCACTAAAATTTGACCAGCATTCCAGCAATTGTATTAATTTTTCCGGTAGCTGTGTGTTTGAATATGATAGTGGCTCTTCTAGAGAGCTGGTACATATATTATATTATATATATATATATATATATATATATATATAACTAGTTATATATTATACTATATATATTATATATATATATATATATATATATATATTATAGTATAATATAATATATTTATAGATATATATATAGGTATTTATATATATCATATATATATATAATATATATATATATATATATTATATATTATATATATATGATATATCGTATATAATATATTAATAATATATATATACTATATATATAATTATATATATATATATATTTTTAATATAATATATAATATATATATATTAATATATATAATTATATATATAATTATAATATAATATATATATAATATATATAATAGTTTACTATATTATTTATATATATATATATTAATATTATATATTATATAAATATATATATTATATTAATATAGAATATATATATAATATATATATATATATAATATATATATATAAATCATATATTATATAATATAATATATAGTATATAATAAACTATATATATATATAATAGTATATCTCGCTTTTCATTAGATGAATCAGTGCCATTTAATTTGTTAAAAAACTTTTTCTTTGTATTCAGCTGGATATGAGAAGCTTGGAAATTAAAATTTAGGCGTGTACTCCACTTAAATATAGCAGCAGATGGTTAAATCTGTAATATAACAGATCAATTCAAACGAGTTTTTTAATTATCTTAAGTATGATAAATCATTAAATGGATGTTGGTTGTGCAGGGAAAGAAATCTTCGGCCATTGTATTTCCATGTTTATTGTTCTGCTTGCGTGAAGACCACATGACCAAAAGAGCAGTGTAACAATATTAAATCATTGCGCATCTAAGGCAAAATATCATGAAATACATCAAGAGTATCACTATGAATAATATGCTTATAACCTCTCATCTGTTTTGAAACTTAAACTATTGCTAAAAGACTAGGACAGCGAGTATAGAAAAAATCAATTACATAAGCATAATGAGAATGTTAAAGAACAATAGCGATATCTTGAATAGTTATCGTGAAACTCATAAAATAATTTGTGCGAGCATTGAGTTGGCATGAGAGGCAATTAAAACGAAAAACTGGAATCCTCAACTACTTCAGTGTTCTTTCATTATAGGGCTTATGTTGAACTTCAGTGCAGAGTTAGATAATTCATTAAGTGTCCATCTAGAGAAGGCCACTGTTTTCAAGGGAACTTCAAAAACAATACAGAATGAATGAGCTTCTACAAACAATGCCTGAAATAGGTCACGAGGAGATAGTAAGAGAAATTCATGAAGCTGATTTTCTATCTGTCATTGCCAGATGAAACGAGTGATGTTTCCAACAAATACCAAATGGTTGTCATCTTTAGAATATTGTGAAAGGAAAACCAACAGAAAGATTTTTTGGTAACTTTATATGCACCAGAAATAGCATTTACTGCTTGAAACCTTTATACTTGTCTTTAAAAGAGATCGCAATAAAGGTGGGATCAATGACCACTAAGATAAATTAAATATCACAAACTGTATATGGTCTAACGTTATGATGATGATTTGTCTGGTGGGGTTCATGCTAAGTTGAGATAAATTATTATCAGAAAGATACTTGAATTTTAGTTACAGGGGTCGAGCTCATTATGCTGTATATTATGTGAGCTTACAATGCGGCATCAATTTTTTAATCAGTATAATTGTTCCGCACCTTTTTTTTTGCTAATCTTCAAGCATATGCTGCCATATGTGCATTTTTTTCCCACTAGCCCAAAGAGAACAGCAGTGTTGGATCAAGTAGTGAAAAGACGATTACCTCGGTCAATTCCCACCAGATGAAACTTTCATTCAAGATCAGTAAAAAGTGACATTAATAAAAAAGAAATTAATAGAAACTGAAATATAAAACCATTGAAAACTAAGATTAAAAGGGAATTTCCCTTGCATTCTGCGACATGTCAGGTTCTTCGAAGAGTAATAATTTTAAATTTTTGGATTTCTTTTTTTCAAGAAATCATGCCTAGCGTAGACTTTCTTTATTTTCGTCACTTCAAAGAGAGAAACATACCCCAGCAGCAATAAAAGAATCTGCATGATACTTTTGACGAGGAATATTCTCCATAAGAAAAATTTTAATTTTCCAAGCGAGAGCGCTCGCAATGTAGCAAATCGGAGAGAAGCAGAAACAAGGTTATTTACCAATTTAAGTAGAGAGAGGCAAAAGAAATATCAGAATTCCACTGTCGACAACAATTAATTTGTCAGATGAAAGACAGATTTAAATTACAGGTCATTTCTTATTCTTCTACATTATGTTTCCCATTATAATTCATATTCTTTGCCCTGCTCCTCTAAACACTTAAAAGAAACTTGTAAAATGTACCCCCTCCTTCACATAAAAAAGCGACAAACGGAACTTTCTAATTATAATTACAGCACTGAAGAATTTCGTTCAATGTCCGGAGCTGTAGCTTTTCTTGATTTCAAAGTGAAAAAAAATTAGAAGACACATTCAGTGAATGTGCTAAAAAATATTAAAAGTCCGTATAAAACTATCCGACTGACACACAGAAAGCTGAGCTGTTTTTCTCTTACATTAAAAAGATAAGACTTTTGCGTGAGAAATACGATGGGCAGGACAGGCTTTCGGCATTAGCAATGCTCTCAGTAGAAAAGGAATTGTACTGTTAGGTAGTTCATTAAGAAAGAGTTAATTCTGAAAAATTTGCTCATTCAAAGAACGGCGAGCCGATTTCTTTTTAATAAAAAGAAATTGATGTTCATTACTTATTATAGGTAATAATGAAAATAGAAAATGTTAAACAGTTTACTATATAATTCACATAATAAGAATATTTTATATATATATTATATATATACATAGTATATATATATATATATAGTTATATATATATATAAATATATATAATAGTAATACATATATATATATATATATATATATTATAATTGTGTGTGTGAAATTTCAGATGCAACCACCTATAAATTGTACGACGAGCCGCCCAACTTGATAATTATATATATAACGTATACTGTCGAAATATAATAGGTACAATGTTTCAAAATAACAAATAGATGGTATATGTAATAGGGATAATATATTATATAATTAATATATATTATATATAATATATATATCTATATATATATATGGAAGTACTTTTGTATGTATATATGTATTGATGTAATTATGTATGATGATGCATCGCAATGCTTTGCTATGTTTGGGTAATGATAGGTTTGTAATTTTATGTAATTGTAATGATGTACTATGTATGTAGTATGTATGTATGTATGTATGTACTGTAGTGTATGTATGTATGTAATGTTGTATGTATGTATGAGCTATTTCTATGTATGTAGTTATGCTATGTAGTTGATCGTATGTATGATGCATGTATGTATGTATGTATGTATATATATAAATATATCTATATCTATATATATATATATATATATATAATCGTATATATATATATATATTATATTATAATATATATACTATTATACTATATATAATCGTACAAAGTCGGATACATATTTACAATATATATACTGTTGTTATTATTAATTATAGTATTATATATATATATGCTATAGTGTAATGACAATAATAATTTTATGTGATATGACTGTATATTAAATCTATATAATATTAGGACAAAATAAATATATACATAATATAAATATATTTAATATTATTATTTATTTATTTATTAAAGAGTAAGTATTATTATATAATATATATATATAATATTTATATATATATATAATTTATATATATATATTATGTTATATTTATCAGTTGAGTATATTAATATATATATATAATATACTAGTAATATATATAATATACTGGTATATATATACTTATATATATTTATATATATAGTATATATGCAATATATTATATATATATATATAAATAAAATATAATATATATATATTTAATATATATATATATATATATAAAATATATAGTAGTATATATATATAGTAATATATATAATGATATAATTTTGAGATAAAGTCCTAGAAATTTTGTGAGCTAAAATTGTACTTTCAAATGGATGCATCCTGAAATTAAATTATAAGCATTACACAACTATAGATTATGAAGATTATTGTTATATTGTTTATTGGTTACCTATAGTCTCCGAATGCAACAAATTGTATTAAACCCTCATTTTGCAAGTAACATTTTATTCACAGACAAGGCAGGGTTTACCCTTAATGGTGTTTGTAATTACCATTTTCATTGTAAAATTTATGCAAGAGAATTTTATGGATTCAAAATGTAGACGATCTCCTTTTTAAATATATCGATATACAAGTTTGTGTGTGTTCCCATGCGTGTGTTGTGTGAGTATGTACGTACTTATATAGATTTCAGGTTGTTGTGTGCGTGTTAAGTTTTTTGAAAAAATCTTTTAAAAATATTTATTTGACTACGAAACTACAATAGACTCAATAGACTGTTTATGATTCCCCAGAATGACATGAGAAAGAATAAAGAATTAAAGCACATAAAAAAAGCAACAATTTGATAATAAAAAGAAATCCATGTAATTAAATCCTGTTATTTTAATCAAATTCTTGGGTGTACCATAACACTTATAAATGCCATATACGAATAGGTATTTACATCTACATAAATAGAAAAAGCTCTTAAATTAATTTCCAAGATGTAACTTTCTTTAAAATCTTTCAAAATTTACTGATTGCAATTTTGTGTGAATGGAAAGAGGTGTGAGTATGAACGAAATTCTTCGTCCCTGCAAAAATATTCCAAAGAAAAAATGACAAAAATCTCAGAATTTTTTAATTATTATTGTTATTAAAAAGAAATGAATTGGTTTACTTTCTTGTAAGTAATATGTCATATCTGCTTTCAAAATATTTGTTTGTCATTAGTTAAGTGACAATTAAAAGAGAATAAAGATCTTATACTTAATATGCTGTCATAGCCCATGTATGAGGAAGGTTACTTATCTGGTTCTTTGAGAGAAATTCTTTATGTAAGAATGACTGAAAACGTAGGAATTAAAAGTTATGACAAAGGCCAGACTCACAAATAATTTTCCGGTATTTAATTTCCTCTCATAGCTAATTTAAACTTAGAGAAACAAACTAACTTTTAAACCAATAACTTAGTCATAGGATTGAATAAGCATTCAAAGCATGAATTGCAAATTCTGTTCTAAAGTATTTTCTTAATCTTTACAAGAAAATTGGACACAATTTTCGTTGAAATAATTTTAATTAGCTGCAGTAATAAAATATTAATCGTAGTTAACCGAATTTTTTATAGAACTTTCGTTTCAATTACTGTTGACATTCAAATTTAGAAATAAATGAATAAATATTTAACAAAGTCAAGTTTCTTTAAAAGAGTTTGACAATTAAATAATAAATGCAAATAATAATAACAATAATAATAATAATAATAATAAT
>JABUQX010095204.1:17500-19909 GCA_015478945.1 Trachelipus rathkii
TAAAAAAACATGTTTTGCTAAATGTCTAAAATAAATTGGGAATCTAAAACTATGTTTTATATAAAGGTTATGTATATAAGGAATATTTTTAGATGTTACTGATATGTAGACTGTCTTATCTATTATATCATTCAATTGTTGGTAAAAGTCACGTGATTTAAATTTTGAGTTGAATAAGATAGGAAATGATAAATAATAATGATAATAATTAATTAGTGTAATAAAAACAAGGGGAAATAAATTATAGATGTACACATACATATATTGATAAAGGCAATATTATGTTTAGTGCTTCTATTTCATCAAAAATAAAATTATAAAAGTTTATTTTGAAACACTTTTCGGATTTAATGTATTTTTAATAATCCTTGTAATTAATTTTCCACCAAACATTTAAATACTCAAAATCAAATGTATGACATTGCATTTTGTTCTATTGAACTGAAACATTCTTACAATCCCAAACATTCTTTCCCTTGTCAAAGTAAGAATATTTCACGCTTTTCGGAAAATGTTTATTGTACAGCTTGAGAAATTAGTTCCTGAACAGTTTTCTTTTCAAATATTTTAAACATTTGAATTTATGTTGGCAACCATGATGCAAACAATTGTATTGCCATGACGATAAAGAATAAAGCTTACCTAGCAACTCACGTTGTCATGGCAACACTATAGTTTGCCTCATAGTTGCCAACATAATTTCATATGATTAAAATATTTGAAAAGAAAACTGTTCAGGAATTAATTTCTTCAGCTGTACATTTCATAGAGAGATTGAACTTCATTCTAGTTATGATGTAAGATTGTAAGTGAAGAAGGGGCTCATAATTTGCAACACAAAATAGGAAAATAAAGAAAATAGGATGATTACATTGTTATTGAAGCCGTTTTTTTTTAAAAAGTAATGTTATATAGGTTTTCTAATATCAAAATCATAAGCCATTTTTGAGATATGGTAAGATTTCTTTCAAAAGAAAGAAATTCTTTCATTTCCTGTTCGATTTGTCAAATATTCTTCCATAGATGAGATTGCTATTTTGTGTTCCTAAAATTAATAAGAACTTCTTGCTGAGTTTGTGACATCACTTGAAATCGTAAAAATGAGATTATTTAATATTTTAAAGTTTCTGAAAAAATATTTTACAGTCGAAATTAAACTAATTATGTTACTTCCTTTAGAATTATATATATATATATATATATATTATATATATATATATATATATATATTATATATATATATATATATATAAAAAATTATGTAAGTATATATATATATATATATATATATATATATATATATAGAGAGAGAGAGAGAGAGAGAGAGAGAAAGAGAGAGATAGAGAGTACAGTTTCTGTTCAGTTAGAAACAGTAGAAAATTCTGCGGGATCGATTCGCACTTTTTCGCGTACCAGTTATGTTTTGAAATATAAATATATATATATATATATATATATATATGTATATATATATATATATATATATATATATTATATTATATATATATATATATATTATATAGTCGTTTTAAAAAGATTTAAAACTAACGAACAACCTAGAGTAGACCGCATAGATATCAGTTGTCAGGGGTCTCTCGGCCTCTTAGGTGGACGACGGGTGGGGGGGACTCGTTTCCGCCCTAAATGTCCCCCCATCGACTCGAGCCCCTTACTGGAATATATGTTTCTTTTAGGGGCACGCCGAAAAAGCAAGCGATCGATTCGCAGACCCCTTTTTCTAACTGTTAATTTTAAATCGACTGGCCTTTTGCATATAATATATATATATATATAATATATATAATATATATATATATATTATATAGGTATATATTATATATTATATATATATTATATATATATTATATATATATATATATATCATATATATATATATATATATATACCAAACTCAATCTTGCGTCTTGGCCCAACTAAAATTATGTATGGAAATAATGTTTGTAAATGTGCAACCAACGCTCTTTACGTTCGTATTTCTAGCACGCACTTGCTAAAAACTTGTACTCAATAGCTTCTAAGAAGGTTATGTGCATTTGTGTAAACTAAATTTTCTTACATATAGAACTTGTCATAATGTAATTTCTTAAACTGGCGATGCTCTAGCCAAAAGCCGGAGAAAGAATCGGGAATTCAGTCAAAAATATCAGTGCTAGGAAAACGTGTTAAAGGGCCTCGCCCTTACACGATCTTTATTTTTTATTAAAATATATTTAGCCTAATAAGGTGAATATTATCATAATTAATGTCCCCATAAAAGTGATCTTTTGTAAAGTTTCTTATAAAGGAAATAAATTGAACCTGATTAGATATGAATAAAATATAAATAAAAGAGCGGTGAGTGAGATCTAGCAGGGTTTATGGAGCTAGTGCTCTACTACCCCTGCCAAT